>JAQQSU010009379.1:0-12709 GCA_028627135.1 Pseudochirops cupreus | reverse complement strand
CCCCTGAACTAGGTAAATGGTATTTGATTAATTAAAGCAAGATTGTTAACCCATTTTGCGTTGCTTTCCTTTAGAAAAGCAGATACAAGAACCTGTGCTAGTAGCCGCCCTGGGTGTGCTGGGGTGCTTGCTGTTACACCTGGGAAACCTAAGGAAATCTCTACTGGGTACTACTACTGAGAGGAGAGGCCATTCATAAACACCTTTCACAATGTTACAGAAGGAACTTTTATTCAAAGAACAAAAGATTAAACAGAATCACTTAAATGAGCTTAAATAGCTTCCAGGAATAAGGAAGTGATGATCCTTCTGTATTCTTCCCTGGTCAGATCATATGTCCCAAAGAAAATCCTCAGAGTTTGTATCTGTAGCTGTCTCTCTGTTTCACTTTCACGAACGTATTCCTTCTTCTGACACCCCTATTCACTTATTGACATTCACTCAGCACTGCTTCCGTTAAACTATAAAGCATGGCTACTTCTTGCTTCTCAGGCAAGGAGAGGGGGAAAAAATCATTTACTAAGTGCCTACTATGTTGAAAGCAAAGTGATAAGGGCTGAGGATACTATGGTAAAAATGAAAATAGTCCTTGCCCTCGAGAAACTCATATTCTACAATGCCATGAAAGACAAGGGGCAAAACTCCAAGTGAATTCTTTGCATTCAGGGAACTAGGAGGCAATGTCTCTCCTAAAATATAATCGAAAAAGAAGACCGACTTACCTGTGAAGGGACCAACCGAGCTAAATACAGAGATGTTCATAATCATGAACTCTTCGGCCATGGCAACCCAGAAAAACAGAAAAATTAAAAACATCTTTCAGTCCTGAATATCAGCCCTCTTCAGCTTCTGTTCTGAGGGAGGTAGGGAAAGGGTATTAGGTTATAGGAGGCAAGTACGTGGTGCACTGAGTAGAATGCACTGAAACTCGAGTTAGGAAACCCTCAATTCAGATCCAGATTCAGCCACATACTGGCTGTATGACCCCAGGCAAATGACTTAACCTCTGCCTGCCTCAGTTTCCTCAGCTTTAAAATGGGGTCAATAATAGCACCTACTTTGCAGGGTTATTGTGAGGATCAATAAAGTAATATTTGTAAAGGGCTTCTCATAGTGCCTGGCAGAGCTCAAAAATGGTTGTCCCCCCCCCCTTTCTCTCCTCTATCAGGAATTCTAAGATGCAATATTCACTTCTTCCCAAGGTATCTATCATCTCTATTTCAGCAACTAGTTGCTGTTTCTTCTTCATTTCTTCTACAATTTCAAGAATGAAATTGCCACTAAGGCAACTGAAGAATTTATTCACTCTTCTTTTGCAAAGAAAATGCCAGCAGATAGCTGAAGTTACCCCAGTCCCCCACGATTATGACATATCTCCATCCAGGTTTATGATCTATTTACTGAAGTCTTCATGTGATTTTCTTTTCGTCCAGGTAGCCTATAACAATATCACTTCTACTTTTCCCTCTATCCTCCGCCAAATTCCATGTTTTGATATTCTGAGTCTTGATTTCTTGATATATGTATATCTTCTTGATGTGCTGTTTTTCCACTGCCTCATTTATGCACTCTCATCTTTTTGAGGTTCAGTTTACGTTATTTGTCATACATATTTTGTGCATCCTCTGAGAAACTGCTTCTTCCTTGGAGGCTCCAGCTCCATTTTCCTTTAAGAAAAATTTCCAATGTTCAGTTTTTATTCCTTATCCCTTCATTTTCTGCTCCATGTGCAACTTCCCAATATAAGTTAGACTTCCCCTCTGCCTCTTTAGATTTTTTTTTTATCCTCTCTGATGTATTTCTTCATTTTTTTCAAGGAACTCTTCATTCTTCTGGATAACTTTCAGAAAGGAGGATTCTTCTAGTCCTTTAACCTTGTCCTCTAATAAAAAGACAATTTGAAATTTATGCAGAAGGTCTTCAGAATGCCCCTTGTCTTCCAGATTTGCTGGAAGTAAGAACCTCTACTCTCTGTGGTGAACAAAGGCTAATTTTTGTAGTGAACTTCTATGACGTGCTTGCTGCCTTATGTGTTATACCCTTGCACTGTGATGGAAGCCCAGTAGTAAAAGAACTAGACTCATGGATAGAGAGGGGCTCCATAAACTTTGATAGGATAAAATATATCTTTATTTTTACTAACTTCCAACTGAAATTTAGCATTTCCTCCAATTATGAATTAAAATTGTACTTTTTTTCTGAAAAAAGATACATAGAATTTACCAGACATCCAAAAGGGTCCATGGCACCAAAAAAAAAAAAAGGTAAAAAATTCCTGCAAAGATCTGTTCTAATTCCAAGATTCTATAATTCTATGGCATAGATTCATGTCCTATGGGGAGAGGAGGAAGAGTGATAAACCAAGTCATGCCAAAGTGGTTTTAAACCAGATAAAAATAATTAACTGTGGGACAGAGGTTAAGCCCAATTTTTAACATTATTGTAAGAACATGGGAAGATTTCCTTATTCCACAAAATCTGTTACCCTCATCTTATTAGCTTCCTCTCATCTACAAAGTCTTCATTTCATTACCCTAATGTTTAGCTATGCTACAAATCCTTAATTCCTATAAGAACCATTGTTTCCTTAGATCTGTGAGTTAATAGATGTGCCTCTTATGCATAAAAAGCCCACACCCACATTCATCCTCTAGGTCATTTCAGCCAAAGACTGTCAGTCCCAAATGCCATCTAGACTTATCCTAATGTTGAAAGTTATGAAGAGATCTCCATGTCACTATGAATTCCAAAGCTCAGTAGTCCTGGGACTCAGGGGTCAGTGCAGGACAAATGTAGCAAATAGCCTTGCATGTACACTTTTACTGAAATGCTCTGATATAATTTGTTAATAGTGAGTATGGTGATATCTTCTTTGGCTCAAGTCTGCTGCTCAAGAGGCAAATATCAGCTTGACTAATACAAGCTCTTATTTCCAAGGCATACTGCCCTCCTTCACTTCTCATTGCATTTTCAAAAGTCAGCACTTAGTTTCTTCTTAGTTTTACCTGAAACCCAAACAGTCACTCTCTTTTATTGGGAACTAGGCTAATTTTGAATGTGACTATTGATTCGATCAAACTGGGTCAGATTCTGCCCTCTATTAGGTACGTTAAGAAAATGCCTCAGTGTCTAGATGTCTTGTCTGTTAAGAAAACAGACGTGACAGCTAAAGCTTTTGTAAAATTCCTATAGGTCCCTCAAGGGCTTTTTAGGTCCCTCCGGCCAGAGTCGGTGCATTTGTAATTGAGATTTTTTTTGTACAGACTTTGCTAACTTTGCTAATCCCTCCTTCAAGAAAGATAACCTTGGGGCTTCCAAATTGACACATGGTTTTCACAAATCTTTGTAGTTTTGCTAAAAATCCTGTTTGGAGATCAGGAAACAAAGAGTGAATTTGGGAACCTTTCTGATGTAGTTAAGATGGGAAAATAATTGTGAATGTAGGAGGGAAGCAATCACAATTCTACCAACAAGGTCACTGTCACACATAAGGAATGTCATTGAATGCAATTTGAATGGAATTAGATTAAAATCATTTAATCTCTCCTTTTTTGCTTTCTCGAAGTTATTGTGGCTACACAAAATTCCTCTTCTGCTAATTTATTATGGAATGGAGATCACCTTGGGTTCACGTGGTCTGTGCCAGCAAAGCTCTGCTTTGGCAGATCCTAGGTGGAAAGGCCTCAAAGTGGGGATGCCTATTCTTCAAGGACCAAATGAGTGGGGGGGTGGGAGGGGGAAGAAGGTCATTACCAGCAGTTTGGCAAATAGGTAATGAATTGTTCGGCTATGACAAAGTAAACATGCAAACAAAGCAAAATGCATAAAGACTCCTAGTTATGTTCCGTCCTAGTTTAGTGGTTCTGGTTGCTAAGAAATAGTGTTTAAACCATCTCTAAATACAGCTACTGAAGGGGCTAGCAGGGAAAAGGCATTCACAGAAAGAAAGGGATTGTTCCACCAAATTAAAACACAGATACAGCTTCCCAGTACGGTTCATGCTTCTGATCTGTTGGCACAAGCCAAAGGAAGAATGCCAATCCTTGGTGTCCTGCTGTTTTGTATTTAAGAGACCAAGAAGCTACATCAACAGCCTGAGCCTTATTAGCCTGGGGCAATCAAATCTCAAGGGCATTTTTAATACCTTTTAAGGAAAAACTAATCTAACTTGTAAAGGGGAAGGGGAGGAACTTAGGATATTACTCCCTCCTGTCACATACACCTGATGACAGAATTAGGATTCAAATATATCTCAATGGACTACAACATGGGGACAAGGGAATCCATATCCTTTCTGTTATCTCAAAGATAAGATTTATTAGGAATATATGCAAAATCTTATACTTGGATTAAAAATCAATATCACAAGCTCAAGATGGGGGAAGTGTAGCTATATAGTGAATAGTTCATGCGGAAAAAATCTGGGGTTTTTAATGTATTGCAAGTTCAATATGAATCAACACTGCAATATAGTAGCAAAAGTAGCATAATGAAACAGTCCACTTTCAGAGAGGCATAATATACAAAGCAAGGAAGGTGACAATTTGACTATCCTCTAACTTGGTTAGACTACATTTCGAGTGTTGTGTTCAATATGCCGTATTTTAAGAAAAAGGTTGATAAGTTAGAAGCCATAAAGGTGCCAACCAGCATCCCAGAGGACATTGAAACCATATCATATGATGATCAGTTGAAGAAATTAGGAGTGTTTTGCTTGGAAAAGAGAAGACAGTGGGGACATATTTGTCTTTAAGGAAAATGTGATATAATAAATACAGCACTGGATTTTGAGTAAGGAGGCCCAAGTTCAAATCTTGACTTTGTGCTTTACTACCTGTGTAAACTTTGGCAAAATATATCATTGCTATCATCCTCATAGTGAACATTAATGTAACATTTTAAGTTTTCATAGCATTTCACATACATTATCTCATTTGAGTTTCCAATCTAATTCAATCAGTATTTATTAAATATCTACTATATAGTAGGTATTAGGAATAAAAACCAAACCAAGAATCAACCCTTGCTTTTAAGGAGTTAATATTCAATAGATTTCATCTCCCCCGAAAGTTAAGCAGACAGAAGACTGAGTAAGAAATAACAATCAATGGAAGGGTTGACCTTGTCAGCACAATTGTGTGACTTCTTCCAGAGCCATTCTTGATGACAGGAGCCTTAGTGAAGAAGGCTGATGATAAATCAGTGTTGGTATTTGGTAAGGCATGATTTGTGATAGACCAAGAGATTCAAGAGGAGAAACAGTGTGAAGTTGAACTGGTTAATTATAAAGTTGAAATTATGAAGGAGGGAAGTGATGTCAGAGCAAGGGTGATGGATTGGTAGAAAAGTGACCTCATTACTTCCCTTGTCAAGAACACTGAGTGGCTCACTATTGTCTCTACAATAAAATAAAAGCAAAAATAGATTTAGGAGAAGTGAAGTAAAGGGAGAAATAGAAAGACAGGAGACTGTGTCCAGAAAAATTGTGAGAGTTATGGATTATCTAGATAGAACAGTCATGGGTGATGGAAATATGGTTGATATCTTTCAGGATGGTTGAGCTGGAATGAAGGTACAAGTCATGGGAATTATGGAGAATGACAGGAAACCAACATATTTGAAGGGACAGTGACATATAGACTGAGAGAGTTTATGTGAGACAAAGAATGTAGAACACCTTGAAACTTTGAAGCACTATATTAATATCAGCTATTGTCATTGTCACCATGATTGTCATTGAAGCCCCAAGTGCATGTTTAGGAAGCTGGATGGATGGAGAAGATGATGGAGAAGACTCCTTGAGAAAAGAGGAAAAATGACCTGAGGGCGAGTGGGTAACTCCAACTGGTGTCTGGATGGAATGCTAAAGATGGATAGAATGACTTTAATAGGAGAAGAGGCTGCTGTGTGATGGCAACAGAGAGTCTGGGAGGTGGCAGTGAGGAGATGATTTATCTTTCTTCTCCAGTGTGTCAAGGATCATGAGAGAAAAGGCATCCCTTCCTGGAGAGGGTGGCGAGGAATGTAATCTCTGCTAGGAAAAGGAAGGGGGAGACAGGTTTCTACGAATCTGAGAAGATGAAAGGAGGGTAAGAGGAAGAGGACTAAGGTAAAAGGAAATTTGGTGATAGAAAAAAAAAAGAGTTTCCTTACCCTGGTATTTAAGACCCTGGACATTTTGTCTACCTTGCCAGGCTTTTTTCACTCTTTTCTGCCTTCTTTTGTTTCCATATAATCCACATGTGTCCTCCATGACTAAAATGAACTCCCTCTGCATTTCTTGGTGCTAGTGAAACATTTACCTTCCTTGAAGGCCTGGTCAATTAAAATAACTATATAGGTTTGGATTAAAAAGAGCAGAAAATAAAGGTATCTGGCACTTATTTCCTGTGTGACCTCAGGTACTTCAATTTAACGGGGTTAGGCCCAAGTGTCCTCATCTCTAAAATGAGAGGACTAGATTATATGGCCTCTGAAAGCTCTAAGTAAATGAATCTATGATTCCCCACCACCACCACCACCAAATAATGAAGGTGCCCTTTGCAATAATCTCTTTTCATTCAACTTTTATCTGTGATTTTTTTCCTCAGGCATCATGTTCAGTTTGTTCATTTTAAAATGACATGTTTAGATAGCTTTAAAACAATAACTGTCAACATACGAATATACATGTGTGTCATTCTCTGATATCGCACTCAACAGCCTAATTTTCACTCTCCCCTTGGGGTTAAAATACATACCCAAGCAATGTGGAATAATGAATTTACATGAACTAGTATCTAGCAAATAGCTCAGTTGGTTGTGACTGGTGTTTCTTTTGCATTTACTTAGCCCAGTGGTTCTCAACCTTCCTAATGCCACGACCCTTTAATATTTGTATGTGGGCATATCTGCATGTGGGCAGACCCGCCTGGAGGCGGATAGAGGAGCGGTGTCTCCGTACCTAAGACCATCAGAAATATGTGTTTTCCGATGGTTTTAGGCAACTTCTGTGACCCCTGTGAAAGGGTCGTTCAACCCCCAAAGGGATCACGACCCACAGGTTGAGAACCACTGACTCTTACCCTAAGAACAAAATGCAGTTTCCTTCAAGGATCATCATTAAGGAATACTTTCTCAAGTGATAGGAAAAGGCAAGATAATTTAGTTTCTGAGTAAGATACTAACTAGGTCATATCTTTGGAGGTATCACTTTCTTTAACAGATTATCTATAGCAGGTTCCATAGAAGTCCTATATTTGGTGACATTCTAAGTCTTGAGCTCCTCCAAGTGACCCTCAGATACCACCATTAACATGAATATAGGATCAATCATAGGCTAGCCCTTTTTGTCATTTAGTTGTGTCCAGCCTTCCGTGACTTCTTTTGGGTTTTTCCTGACAAAGATCCTGGAATAGTTGGCCATTTCTTTCTCTAGCTCATTTTACAGATAAGGAAACCAAGGCAAACAGATTAAGTGACTTGTTCAGGGTCACACAACTAGTGTCTGAGGTTCTGATTTCAGGCCTGGTACTCTATCCATTGTGCCACTAGCTGTCCCTAATCCTCATTCACCAGGTTGTTAACTCCATCTCATATTCTGTTTACAGAAGTCCCTTTGACTTTCTAGCATTTTAACTACTTTGCTGATCACTCTGTCTTCCTCCTCTTTAGCAAATCCTCCTTCGGGACTGGATCTGGGAGAAACTATGAATTTAAATTTATCTTTGACCTCCCTGACCTCTCTCTTCAGCATCCTTCTTCCCTCTTCCACACCTTCTTCAGTGTGCAATGCTTCCCTCTGGGTGTCCATTAATATACTTCAATGGAGTCTGCTTTCCCTACATTTGATCACAAACTTTTTGAAAGCAGGTGCTCTCTTTTATTGTTATTATTATTACTACTACTTGCATTCCCAGCACTCGGCACAGTACTTGGCACATAGTAGGCACTTAATAGCTTGAATTTTTTTTCTGGCTTCCCTTTTCTGAGCAAAATTTACCTGGCCCAAGTCTTTTTCCTTTAGGGTCACAGGATAACAGAGACAGAGTTGAAATAGGCCTTAGAGATCATTAAGTCCAAACTTCTCATTTGACAAATGGAGAAACCAAGGCCAGAGAAATTAAAATCATTTGCCTAGGGTTACACAGCTAGTAAATATCTGCGACAGGAATTAATGCTAAGTATTCTTCATTCCAAGCCCAGAACTCTTCATCTACTATACTATGGTGCTTTATACAATCTGGGGTGATAGTTACCTTTCTCACGTACGACAACATATTTGCATTTTAATACGAGATTTGTGGATATCAGTGCATAGACCCAAAGGTACCAGGAAATCTTAAGCAGTGTGTGTGACTCAGAGAGTCAGCTGAATGTTGATGCCCTAATGTGTTTCATTATTTAGTGCTCAGTGAATTTAGTAATGCAGAGTATAGTGGGGATGGCAGAAGTCACCTGATCATTTTTGCCATCTTACAGTTTTACAGAAGAATGAGATAAATACATGTGATTCTCTCCTCCATGGTCAAACATGTTAAGGGACATAATTAGCAGTGTTCTGGTAAATGTTTAATAAGTGATTCTTAGAAAACATACAATATACTTTTAAGTTTAATCTTCATTATTAACATTTTTTCTATCACTTTTTTAAATTTAGATGATCAAAACAAATAAATAAACCAAGCTCCAATTTGTAGCATTTGCCAATTTCCAAGATGTAAATGATGACACTGAAAATTTAGCGACTGGTTCTCATAGGCTGGTTTAAGCTGGTGCCAACACACCCCTGGGCATAATGATCTGATTACCCAGTCCAAGGTGCATCTCTCTTTACTTTAGGAGTAGGATTTAGGTGCATGTTCTTGCCCTCCTAGGCTATGATCAACATCTGTGAATCTATGACCAAAATTTAAAAAGAGAAGAGAGCAAAGAGCTTTGACTTTAGACTGAGATTTCAACAGGATCACTAGTGTCACCCTTGCTGATTTAATCCTCTTGGACATCAGACCCTGCCTTATCTGTCTGAACCTATGGGACCTGCCCAAGACTAGTGTCTCATTTTACTCCTTCCTGCCCTAACTAATTTCCTGGGCTTGGCCTTGAATCTGCATAGGTCTTTGGAGACCTACTAGGCCACTCTTGCTTACCTAAACTACCCATCTTAACCCTTCTCCATCCAAATCCTCATGTAGTTCATTGTCTGGTTTAGTCAATGCAATGTGATGGTTCTAGTAAAGCATCTTCTAAAGTCAGTTCTACTATGATATGCCATACACATACCTAAAAATCATCACACTGTGCAAAACCACATAATAAAAACCACAGGGCTTAGGGGAGAAGGATTAGGAGTGGCACTTCCAGCAAGAGATGTTGCTTTTATTTTCCCAGTGTTGTCTCTGATGGCATGGATCCCTTTATGCCTTTTGTCTCAGAGATGGCACATGTTTGCCCATCTCTTTCAAAACACTTTATTACTTCAAGCTTCTCCTCAATACTTAAAGATTTCTTTTTTTTATGTACTTCTTGACATTTTTGATCTAGTATGTTTAGACATGTTTGGGATGTCAAATGATTGTATGCATGTATGTGTGTGCATGTATACATATGTATATATACACATGTGTATATACATACATGTTCATAAATGCAAAATAATAGCAAGACATGACCTTGTAGGGAGTTGGCAGATGTCTGAAGTATATGCATGTTGGTATCTTGTGTATTCTTACACACTTTGGTTTATCTGGGTGCAATTTTTTATGTTCACTTAGTGTTTCTTATGGACAAAATCACATATAAACAGACATGAAATTCGTGTTATACTCAAATTGTCCCCTAATATATCAATTGGTTTGGAATAAATTTGTTTTTTCAAGATATGCATTATAGTAGAACACACTGTATACCTTAGGCAAGATGGCTAGCTGCCTCATTTATAAAATGGGTAATAGAAATGCCTTACCTGCCTAAGAGGAGGAGACTAGACAAGGTCAACTTTTGATGCTATAACCAGTTCTAAGAGCTATAATTCTAAATATAGAACATTTTCTATTAGTCATTAAAAATATTGGTGATACAGTAGATTGACAATTCTCTGTACCTTGTTGAAATAAAATAAGAAGCTGAAGTAGAAAGCTCCACAGTTTGAACTTTCCATGGCAATATCTATCCTGGCAATGATCCAATTAGTATCTAAGAACCCCAATGGATGTTTGGTTGGCATTCAGGACATCAGATTCATTATGCATCTCTGTTCTGAAAGTAGAATTTGAATCAGCTATCAAAAGAAGTAGTTTGTGTACTGGTCTTGCTTAGATTATTAGTCACTCAGAAAAATCTTCATATTTCAATTCACTTGGGTGTTCAGAGTTTTAAAGTTTTTAATAATGGCTTCCTACCTGTGAGTATTGTGCTTATCTTGGGCTTTGTGAGTTATGAATGCTGATACCGAATGCATAACGGGAACCATCCAAATGAATAATGGGACAAAGGTCTTAGAATACAATTAACCTGCATGGAAAGAAGAAAGGGAACAACCAAGAAGAATATAAAACAGCCTTGGCCATTTAGGAGAGGTCTTAAAAAGTTTAGAGGAAGATTTTAAATATCACTTTTAATCATGATTTTGACAATATGCATTAAATATTATTCAGTTTTACTAGTTCATGTTTCGATTATACATTATGAAAAGCTCATGTCCTTTTGAACTATTCTATTACCTCTGTATCCACTCACATTGCATATGCAATAAACCACTTCTCCTGCTCTTGACCATGTATTTAAACACATGGATACAAAGCACTCTTATGGGGGGAAAATCATATTAAAATGTGATGGCCAATCTGCAAAATTATTGGAATGAAAATTATAGGCTTCCATTTCTTTAGTAATAAAATCAATTTTCTTAGATTACCCATTTGTTCCCTGGCAGATATTACTAGTAATAAAAGATTGTCAGTCCCCAGAAATATAAAATTATAATTCTCTTCTAATAAGTAGACTCAGCCATACTTTCTTTAGAACATCTGACAGTCCTGACCACACTGAGAATCACTGAAATAATAATTAGTTATAAAACAATGAAGAAGCTGGTAGGTTAAGTAAATGTCTGACTTAACCTTTAAGGGGGAATTTATCAGAATAAAGCAGACTATTACAATTCTTTCTACCACTTTTATTACGATGACGTGCTAACTCAATTCAGTTTAAAATTCATAAGGGGGTAGAATTAACCCAGGCACTTAACTCTGGAAACTTAAAGAGAAAGCTGTCATAGTATTTTGCATTTGTTTATCTCCATCTAAGAAGAACAGTAGCATTTTCTAAACTGCTTACACAAGAATTTTCTTGTACCTCATGAACAAAATAGCATGGTATTGATGACTTTCCCTTTGAATTTTCTTCTTTGTATTACAACTAGGTAAACAAATAGATAAAAATTAGATCCAGATTTGCCTTTAAACAGCACTAAGAGTTTTGGGACACCTAAGAGAAAGAGTAAGAGAAAGAGAGATATTAGGAGTCATAGGACTGAGGGAATGGAAGGGATCTTAGAGATAATCTAGAGTTAGAAGAAGTTCACGTGGATTTCAATCTCTCCTTGTCTGCTGGCTCCTTACCTACTACTTACAAACATGGCCATATCTCCCTCATCCTCAAAAACATCCACTTGATCTTTCCATAACTGCTAACCAGCATCCTATATCCCTTCTGCCCTTCATGGCTAAACTCTTTGGAAAAGCTGCCTACAATAAGTGTCTCCACTTTCTTTCTTTTCACTATTTTCTTAACCCTTTGCAATCAGGATTCTTTCCAATACTCCTCTTTCTAAAGTTCACAATGATCTCTTAGTTGCCTAATCCAGTGGTCTTTTCTCAATCCCATTCTCCTTGACTTCTTTGAAGCCTTTGACATTTTTGATCACCTTCCTCTCCTTGATATTCTCTGCACTCTAGGTTTTTGGGATAACACTCTCTCCTGGGTCTCCTACATATCTTACCACTTCTCAGTGTTCTTTCCTAGATTCTCATTCAGATTACACCCTCTAACTGTAGGTGTCCCTGAGGGTTCTACCCTCTTTTCTTAATTTCCATCTTTTTACTGATGACTCTCAAATCTACCCAATTTGCCTTAGTCTCTCTGCTGACCTCCAGTCTAATATCTCCAACTGCCTTTCAGATATCTTGAACTGGGTGTCCAATAGCCATCTGTAATGCCAAGCGAAGGCAACTTCCAACTGGATTACCAGCATAGTAAACCCCATTTATTTAGCAAACATTCACAGAACAGAGAAAGTCAAAATACAGTGTAACTTGTTCCTTTAGCAAGTAAGTTCTCAATTCAGTCCAGGTACTACTCCACCCCTAGACAGTACATTCATTTAGTCAGTCAAAAGTCTCTTCTCAAATGGAGATTAGTCTCCAACCACAAACAAAGTACATTCATTTGGTCAATCACAGAGCACAAAGAAAACTCAAAGGCTTCCCACCCCTGAATCTCAAAAGGGACAGGAGAGCACAAAAGGCCATCCACCCTTAAGTTACAACAAAGTTAAACTCAACATTGAATACCCAAGGAAAGGTCCTTCTTTCATCTTCACTCAAGGAAAGCCCTCAGCAATCTCAGTTCCTGGGGAAACAAGGCTCAGCAAAGCCATAGCCAGTGTCCTCATCAAGTCACTCTCTGCCTGTAGAACAGTCCCAGAACCCCTGAAAACATCAGCAAGGCC
>JAQQSU010009378.1:0-12709 GCA_028627135.1 Pseudochirops cupreus | reverse complement strand
TTTTGAAAAAGCATGGAGTCAAAGGAGAAAATAGAATAAGTGAGGGGCAGGATAGGATGGAAGGAAATATAGTTAGTCTTTCACAATATAACAATTATAGAAATGATTTGGGTAACTACACATGTATAACCTGTATTGAATTATTTATCTTCCAATTGGGGGTGGGTAAGGAGGGAAGAAGGGAAAAAATCTGGAACTCAAAGTTTTAAAAACAAATATTAAAAAAAATTTTTTGTTTGTTTTTTACATGTAACTGGGAAATAAGATATAAAGGCACTAGGGTATAGAAATCCATCTTGCTGTACTAGAAGGTTAAGGAGGGTGATGGGGGAGGATATAAGAGAAAACAGATTGGGGGAAGGGGTATTCAGTAGGTTTGCTATTTTGAGGTGGGGGGTAGGGGAAAGACGGGGAGGAAAAAATGTAACTCAAAGTTTTGTGGAAATGAATGTTGAAAACTAAAACTAAAAATTAATTAATTAATTTAAAATAAAAGGGGGGAACTAGAGGTTATGAAAACTAAAGAATCTGCCAACTGTGCACATCCATTGACACTTTGATTCTCTCTGTAGGTGGTCAGACATTAAGAAAGTGAAGGTAAAGTTAAATAACAGGCTCTGATAGGGTATGCTAACTTACTAAAGGGATTCTGCTGAGTTTTTTTAAAAAAATAACATCTAAAAATCTCTTATTTCACTATGAATTTTCATATGTGCTAGTTTCCCCTTCATCCTCAATTCCCCCCCCACCTCAAATAAAAAAGAAAAGCACAGTCCTTGTAACAAATAAGCATAATTAAATGAAACAAATTGATATATTTGTTATACCCAAAATATCAATCAATCAGTCTATTTATCTATCTATCTATCTATCTCATTCTACATTTTTAAACCATCACCTTGCTCTTAGGAAGTGGATAGCATGCTTTATTAGTCCTTTGGAGTCAGGGTTAGTCCTTGCATTCATCAGAATTCTTAAGTCTTTCAAAACTGTTGCAAGGTTGCTGATGCTGTATACATTTTATATGTGCTTTGGAGCATGCCAGATCATTCAAGATGTAGGCATCCGTGTGGAAGAGCTCTGAGTCTTTTAGAGGACCTTGTCTCCCAAATTACTAATGGGGGGAGGGGAAGAGGATCCTAGATTAATTCAGGAATGGGTTCTGACAATGTTTCCTTTGCATTACTACTCACTGTCCCAATTCATTGTTTACCATTTCTTGACTATTCTTTGGCTGACTATATTAATATAGAGTCACTGAATACCTAGACCTGTGTTAACAAGCAGAAATTCCATTCTTTACTTAGCAGGAGATAAGAAGGTCAATACATATAACTTTTTAGAGTTGAATTGATTCACCAAGGGGTCAAGATAGGGAACAGTAGAAAGAGTGGTTAGTGCAGATGAGATGGCCAGGGAGAGAATTGAGGATCCAAGAGACCAGATATCACGGTACAAATGGAGAGTGGATTTTGTAAGGGAAGGCAGAAAGGGAGGTGAAAAGTCAGTAGATTATGGTTGGATAAAGGGATTTGGGGATTCTTGAATATAGAGATGGTACATTTGTGGGTGATGACAAGGTCAAAGATATGACCTTTTTGTGGGTGTGGCTGAGGTAGGATAGAGGAGTAACTGATGAGAAGGTATAGGTTGAGGAACTGAGTGGTTAAGGTGTTCGAAAGACAATCAATATATATGTTGACATTCCCTATCATGAGGGCAGGAGTTGGGGAGGAGAGAAAAATTGTGAGCCAAGTAATAAACTCATTGAATAAGGAAGGAGAGTGACCTGGAGGGTGGTGCAGAGTAGTGTGTAGACAACAACTACCAGGATTTTGATTGGGCTGTGTATATGAATAGGACAGTCCTCAAAGGAAGAGAGGTTACTCAGTGATGGAGGTAGAGGGATAACCTGGAACTGGCAATGGGGAGCAAGGAGTATTCTAACATCCTTGTCTCAACCAGTGAATTGAGTAGAATGAGATTTTTTTTTCCTATCACAATTATCCTCTCAGTAATCTTCAATTTTTTCTTAATTTGTTCCTTCCCCACTACCTACAAACATGACCCCAAAAGCAACCATATGTATGTGTTATCTCTAGTGTCAAAACAACAAACTCTTACTAGATCCTGTCATCTCTTCAAGATATCATTTTATCTTTCCTCCTTTTCTTAATCAAAGTCCTAGAAATCTCTATCCAACTCTCATTACCTCCATTTCCTTTACTTCTCAACCCTTTGCAATCTGACCTTCAACCTTATCACAACTTTGTCTAAAATTATCAGTGATTTTTCAAAACTGCCAGGTCCAATGTTCTTTTCTCAGTCCTCCTCCTTCTTGACCTCTCTTACTCATTTGATGTTGTTGACTACCTACTCTTCCTGTCTTGATACCCTGGGCTTTTGTGATACTGTTCTCTCCTGATTCTCTTCTGATTTGTCTGACCACTCTTAATCTTCTTTGATGGGTCATCATCCACATTCCCCATATCCAAATAGATGTGCATCAAGACTCTACCTCAGGCCCCATTCTCTTCTCTCTCAACATTTTCCCACTTGGAGATGTCATCAGCATCTGTGGGTTCAATTATCAACTCTGTGGGGATGATTCCCAGACCTACACATCCTGACTTAGTCTCTCTCTTGAATTCCAGGCCAGAAATCACCAATTGCCTGTTAGATATTTTGAATGAGTTATAGCATAGACATTTCAAACTCAAAATGACAATAGAATTTACCTTTTCACCCAGACCCATCCCTGAGAGCAAATTAGACATGGCTGCCACATTAACACTTCCATATTTTCATTGAATATTCATCATTGGGTGGAAAATGAGAATTGTCCTTGGAGACATTACAATCATAAATGCATGATTTCAACACTGAATAATGACAGACCCAAGTTGCTATAGATATTTTTCAATTTAAGTCAATTTTATTATATAGTTTAGAGGACTATTATATATTTCCATATTTTCTCTTTAGTAGACTCTCTTTAGAGGGCTCCCAGAAGGTCTGTAGTTACTAGATGTACATTTGTGTCCTTGTACTTGTTTGTTCCCTGCTGTGGAGCTCATAACCTGAATTAGACACAAGTAACTCTTAGGATGATTATGGAGGAGAGACCAAATATTATCCTTTTCCCAGCAAAGGGAGTCTCATTGGCATGCTGTCAATTCTTATACAAGAGCAAAGACCAACTCTTCTCTATTCTTCTTGAAATGTGTCCTTTCCAATAAATTTGGGGAAAATGGTCCTCTTCTTTCAATGAAGTAGTGATGGAAAAGAGGCTCAGACTGGGATCAGAGGCCCCCAGGTCCTGACCCTTTCCAGAAAAGAAGTCAGCCACCAGTAGGGTTTTCATTCAAAGTACAGAAGCCTAAATAAACGTTAATTGAACAAAAAGGTCGATACCCAGGACACCATTGCTATTGACTATCCAGCAGTAATTAGCACCTTTGTGACAGCTGGTATCAATAAACTTAAGAAACATTATGGCCAGGCTATATATCACAAGAATTTGGAGAGGTTTAGTGCTGTGCTCTTGCTGTTATCCAAGGTTCAGCTAAATTTTTGTGGGTTTGAATCTAAAGTGCCGTGCTGTTCAATTTTTTTGAAAAGTGCAAGCTGCAGGTGCAGCAAACTAGGTCTTTTGAGTCTGTCAAATCAGGAAATCTTCAACTCTTGAGGTCACAGGTTCAGACCTGAAAAATAAAGAATAAAGATAAAAATTTTTTTAAAAGATCATCAGGTTTTTTTTTGTTAATTTATTTTTTTATTAATTTATTTTAATGAAACCATTAAACTTTGGCAAACTTTAAAAAAACAGCTCTGTCCATTTTAGTATTTGGGGGCAGCATGGTGCAGTGGAAAGTATACTAATCCTAGGGTCCTTTGATTTCTGACTTCAAGGGTGCTGTGATCTGTGGCAAAGACATTCTTGTGAGAACAGAAAAGGTCACAGAATGTGTTGTCAAGGACACAGCTATTGCAAGCTTTCTGAAACAGAGCCACCATTACACAACTGTGTGGTTTTTTGTTTTGATGAAAAAACTGCTCATGCCTAGTACATTCAACTTTTCCAGAAGGATATACAACACAGAGACCAGGGAAAACTGTCCAGGTAGCCATACTAACCAGACTTGCTTAAAGCTAAACTATTCTGCCACAATGAAGTGTCATCTGATTCTTTTGCTTTTGGTCCTATCAATCTAGTGAGGTCCAGAGTCATTTTATAAGGACCAATCTAGAAGAGATAGCCAAGAGCTTGGGCTTTCACTGCTTTAATTCTCTGCCTGAAGGTAGCCTCAGAGTGTAAGAGAAGTTGCGGTCCTTGGGACCATTGCTGCTCCTTTTCTATATCCATCTGCAGCTCATCTGCCCTTCCTCCTTGATTTTGTTAACAACTAGTCTAGCATTTTGAGGAGTCTAATTTAATTTCTGATTTGCTTTTTGGCTTTCGACAAGTCACCTCACATCTCTAAAGCTCAGTTTCCTCACTGGGAGAATAATATCTAGGGTCCCCTTCAACTTTGACATTCTGTGATCCTAGAAAATAACTGCTCTCAGAAATTTTGTTCCTTTTAATGGAAAGAATGAAAGATGATAAAAATGGCACCAAAATTTAGATCCTCTTAAGTTATTCTGCATATTGTCTTATCTATTTCAATGTAGGCTCCTTGAGGGTAGGGATGGGTTTTGCCTTTATTTTGTATCCCCAATACTTAGCACAGTGTCTGGCACATAGTAAACATTTAATAGATACTTGTTGACTGACCAACTGAATGACTTCATATCTATTTACATAAACACAAATGAGAATGGACCTAAATGGCAATACCCAAAGGAATGAGGTTAGACACAAGGAAAACTTTCCAAATGGAACTGTCCTTAAGAAACTGTAATGTGTCCCGAAAGGGGATTGTGGTATTGTCTTTCCTAGACTATGTTAGGAACAGAATGAATAATTCAACTTCTTGACAACATTGGGTACATCACTGTTGAGATGAAGAATGAGGAACTGGATAGGCACTGAATGATCTAAGTATGCAGTGGCAGTCAATGGAAAAAGAGCCATAGAAAGGCTCTTTCCTACCCTGTTTTCCCACCCTCTCCCAGCCCCATTCCTAGACAGAACTGTGAAATCAGTACTTCCCACCTCCCTCATTCAGTCCAGCCCCATTATATCAGCTTGGCAGGTTCTCTTTAACTGATAACAAAGGTGTGATCATTCCCCGGAATGTTTGTTCTTTAAAGAAGGACTGCGACAGGAGAGAAAGGGCCCAAATGGTTCCAAAGGGAGGGCTTGTGTCATATCTTTCATTATATTTCCAGTGCCTAGCACAGTGCTTGGCACAATGCAAGGCCTAATAATTGTTGAACGTTTGTTAAATATAGGCTTGCCTTGAAGAGAGTCTACAAAACAAAGCTGGAAAAAAGTAGGTTTCAGCTGATTGTGGAGGGCCTTAAATTATACTTTAAGGAATTTGTATTTTATTCCATAGGCAATATGAAACCACTACAGTTTTTTTTTGAGATGTTTGGGAAGAAGCAGCTACTGGAATAGATAAGATATGTACATAGAACCATCCTGAGAATGGCGTCAAACTGATCTAAGATGTAAGAGTCATGCAGAAGAGTGAGTTCCAGGCATTATTCATAAGCCCCGAGGCAATTCAAAGTAAGAGCCATAGAACTGGAGAGGATCATAGAATTTTAGAAATCTTAAAGATCACTCCAAAGCTATAAGATTGGAGCACTTGTCAGGGTAGGGCTGGGGATGGCAAAGATAAGTCAGTACTGTTTTTATGTTTATTAATTACATACAGTTACATATATTCTGTTGAAAACATCAGGGTCTCATCTAATGATTGAAGAAAGATAATTAAATCTGAGAATGCTGTGCAACCAGGATTAGATAAATGTATTAATTCCCTCATTTATTTTCAGTGAGCTGCAGAATTTATGACCTATAATACTTTGGGGCATTTCCACATCTATCTAAATCTGAAGGTCAAGATCACTGGATAAAATATTTCAATTCCTCTTTAGTCAGTGGCCAAGAAAACAGTGTATTATATCAGGCCCCACCAGGCTGGGAACTAATCTCATGATTTTTATCATAATCCTCTTGAGATGTCATTTCCAGTTCAATATTTGGATAAAAATTTTTGATCATTTCAAGTTTCTAGTCATTCTGGCTGTTGGTTCTTTCCAGCTTTACTTAAAAGTTCACGATTTCAATCTATGTCTAGAAAAATGGTTATCAGACTACACATGATCTTTGGTCTCTGGCACCTACATTCTTTCAGGGGAGCAGATGCTTTACATACATTTACATATAGTTACATATAGCATGAAAAGAGAAGAGGCAGCGAAGTGAGAAAAGAAATCTGCAGAAATAAACAAAAAGCCCCAAATCAGCCTTGCGTGCAAACCTGGAGTCTCCAAGTTCAAAGCAGAGTGGTTTAGGAGAAAGGGCTCTGAATCCTCCAACTGTTCTTCCCTACCCTTCTTGGTGTTCTCTCCCACCTTGGTTATATCTCCGTATTTGTTTAATAATGATAGCTAGCATTTATATAGTGCTTTAAGGTTTACAGAGAAATTTACATAACATGTCATTTGATCCTCACAAGAACTTGGTGAGATAGGTGCTATTATTACCCCTATTTTACAGATAAGGAAACTGAGGCAGGTTACAGGACTTATCCATGATCACGTAGGTAAATAATCTGAGGCAAGATTGGAATTCAGATCTCCCAGATTCCAAGTCCACCACTCTGAACGCTGAGCCATCCAAGCTGTCTCTTTCTGCTTCTTGTATCCTCCTAGCTCCTTAAAGGGACAGAGTATTAGTTTTCATTTTGCCTTTGTATCCCCAGCAGCCAACATAATCATTGCACAGAAGGAGGTACTTAATAAATCCTTTTTGGATTTGGAACATACAGGATTTTGAGTCAGAGGACTTGGATTGAAATTCTTGTTTTGTTACTTAATACCTGCGAGACTCTTGCCACATTGCTGATTTAGTTTCTTTGTCTGTACAGTGAAGGCATGTATAGGGATTCTGGACATGGTTAGACTAGGTCCTTTCCAGGCCTAATTCTAATGTAATCTCAAGTTGCGTGGAAATTACGTGTGACTTTTAAAATGTATTTTGATTGAATTCTGAACTCATGTGTAGTACCAAATGACTGGTCCAGAAATGACTGGTAAAGGAAATACTACTTTTTCAGGAAAACTAGAGTTACTTGTTTCATAATAAGGGGGAAGAGCATCTGAAGAGTCACATTTACATCCTCTCTAATGATTCTGGCCTTTGGCCACGGTCTCCACTAAAAGACAGTAGAAAAAGCATTAGCTCAAGATTCAAAGGACCTGGGTTTGTATCCTTCCTCTCTTACTCACTGCCTACTGAGTGGGGTACACTCTCTGCACCCTCTGTGAATACTCCTCAGAATGACAAGGGAGAGAAACTATCTGGAAACCAGAGATAGACTTTTGTAAGACTGGACAGATCTGAGTCCTGGGTTTATACAATCTAGGACCCTTCCACCTTCCCTTGCTGCCATCAGCATTAGGCTCCTTTCAGGAGTTTTAGATCTCTACCTTTGTATACCACATCTTTAAAAGCATTAGGCCCTTTTTCAGGAGTTTTTGACCTCCACCCTTGCTTGTGACCTTTTCTCCTCTCTTGCTTTGGAGTTTACCAAATAAGGCCATGGATGATACTTTGGCTCCCTGTCCCAAATCCCTGCCAATAGGAGATAGTGGTGGGCTTCTTTGTTATCCGCCATTGGGTTAGATTTTGCACCAAGACTGAGAGCCCACCTCCTAGCCAATGGGAGAAGGGACAGCCAGGGGGAGGGGACTTGACCACCTTAGGGTATAAATTCTTGTTCTGTCTTTTCTAACACACCTCCTCTTCTTGATCCCCTCTATGGAGAGGACCGCCGTCTTCCTGGGGGGGAAGAGAATAAAACTTCCTGTTCCTTCCTCAAGATGCCTCTGACTTTTGATTGGGTAGGGGATTTTTGAGGTCCCCATAATCCACACACTACCTATATGCCTTTCAGAATTCCTTTAACCTCCACGGTTGGTCAACCAACAAGCATCTATTAATCACTTACTATGTACCAGGGACCACACAAAGTGCTGCAAATGCAAAGGAATGCAAAAATATGTCCTGTCCTCAAGGAGCCTACCGTCTAAAGGGGAAGACAACATGTAAATAACTAAGAATACTTAAGATATATACAATCTAATGGGACTTGATCTCAGAAGAAAACAAGTGCTAGCATCTAGGGAGACCAGGAAGTCTCCTGAAGAGGGTGGAACTTGAGCTAAATCTTAAAGTAAGCCAGGGAAGTCAGGAAGGGAAGCTAGGAGGGAGAAAATTCCAGGCATGGAGTAAGCCAATAAAAAGTCATGGAGTGAGGATGAAGAGTGGTGTGTAGGAGCAACAAGGAGGCCAGTGTCATTGGATTGTAAAGTAAATGGGGGATTTAAATAAAATTAAATATTAAATTAAATTAAATAACTGGAAAAGTAGGGATGGGTCAGATTATAAAGGGCTTTAAAAGCCAAACAGAAGGCTTTATGTTTGATCCTTTGGTAAATGGAACCTCTGTAGTTTTTTGAGTAAAGAGAATGGTTAAATAGTAAGACTTTTTAAAAAAATAATATTTTACTTTCCTCTCAATTACACATAAAAACAATTTTTAAAACTTCTTTTGTTTTTAAGTTTTGAATTCCAAATTCTTTCCCTCTTTCCCTGCCCTCCCCCCTCCCTGAGATGGTAAGCAATCTGATATAGGTTATATGTATGCAATCATGTAAAACATTTCCGTGTTAAGTCATTTTGTGCAAGAAAACATAGAAAGGAAGGAGAAAGAGAAAGAAAGAAAGAAAGAGAAAGTAAGAAAGAGGAAGAGAGAGAGAAAGTGAAAAATAGTATGCTTCATTCTGTATTCAGACAGTTATCAATTCTTTCTCTGGAGGTGGATAACATTTTTTATCATGAGTCTTCTGGGCTTTGGTCAGATTTTGTCCGAGGAAGGTCACTACCAACTGGTGGAAGATGGAGTGGAGACAGAAGGGATTTGAAGCAGGGAGACCAACCAGAATGTGAGCACCACCTCTGGGAAACCAGTCTGAAATGTTTTAGAAGGGCAATAAGCAAATGCCTTTTGGTAAATGGTACAATTCAGAGGCAATGCTGAATGATCCTCACATCCTTGGGTTTGAAGGCAGCCTCAGTAGGAAGGTGCTGAGCACCTTCCTTGAAATGAGGTGATAGTCTATACCCCCACCATGAAGATTATAATCCCACCTAGTTCAGAGGGTTGTGGTGAAGATCAAATGAGAAAAAGTATTAGAGCACTTTAAAATAAAAGATATGAGGTGATAGTCTCAGTCTATTGAATAAACTATACATTCCCAACCATTTCTAGTATTCAAGGCCCTCTACAATTGGGCTCTAGCTGTCCCATCATCTTGTGATGGGGCTGAGGGATTGTGGATGAGAGGTGTCTGTGGCATCTTCTACTACTAAGATTCTAACTATTGACTGACATTGATGCTACTATGTCTCAGACACCATCCTTGCTATCTAGGGGAAGACTTTCTATGTATCCCTTAGAGCTGAAAATAACTGCTTGTTGCTGTTAGAGCAATTTTGTAGTGATAACAAGCTGACATGATATTTCTAAAGCATTTTAGAGTTTGCACATCATCTCATTTGAGTCACACATATACATACACACACACACACACCTATGAGGTAGATAGAAAAGGTATTATGACCCCCATGTAGCCAACCCAGAAATAGAAAAGTTAAATCACTTGGCCCAAGATCACATAGGTAGTAAATGGCTGGACTGGGCCTGGGACAGTGTCCTGACTCCAAATCCACTATTGATTGTACTAAACCACAGCTGGTGTTCCATGACAAAAAGTGTCTTGGCCAACAAACAGCTATTTATAGCAGGAAAGTCCAATTTAAAGTATAAAACTGTTCAGTTTCCCATTGTTTATTATTAGAATAAAATATGACACCATGTCATATTTCCCTATTTGTATTGACAGAGAAAAAGATGTGAAAAAAAGAAAAAAAAGGCTTGTGTCCATCTATAGTTAAGTTCACTTCCCTGTATAGTGTGGCAATGGATTTGTCTGTTGTGTCTGGGAGAGAGAACTTTGCTACTATGCTACCTATGGAACCTGAAGCAAGAACTATTTGGGCTTTACTTTCCTTGTCTAAAAATTATGGTACTGGAGTAAATAACCATTAAGGTCCCTCCCAGTTCTATTTCCTGTGACTTTGTGACAGTACCAAAAAAGAAGTACTTATAAATAAAGTTTAAAAATATCTGCATTGATTTGGGATCACAGATTGAGCTCAATTCTCAAAACTAGTCCTATGTAGTATTGACAACTCAAGTTTCCTTTGTTTCTTTCTCAGTTCCCTTTCATGTACCCTTCTTTCCAGGGTGTCCAGAGTCTTAATGTTGACTGTTGTGATACTCCATGTAGAATGACTTCCTTAGGCACTGTCTCTTCTCCAGGGGCATCCCTCCCTCTTTCTCTCTCTTTAACATTTCCTTTGTCTCTGGTATTAGAGCACAAATTTAGAACTGGAGAGTTCCTTAGAGGTCATGGAGTTCAACCTCATTTTATAGATGAGGAAACTGAGGCACAGAGAGTTTCAATGATTTGTCCAGGGTCACATAGCTAAGTAAGTGTTTGTGGCAGGATTTGAACCTGGGTTTCCTTATTCCAAGTCCAAAGTTCTACTCCTTATACTATAATCCTTTCATCGGTTACAAAAGAAAATATTGACTAAGTTAATTCAACAAATTAACTAAGATGTCAGTGGTAGATAAAAATGTGTTTACCATCTTAATGTTATTTTGCATTTGTAAAAGGAATTCTTACTAACCCTAAGGTGAGATTTACTAATAGCAGAATTTTTAAAAATATATAGAATAGAAACATGATAATAATGATAAACTAATGTTAAGTGTCGGCAAGTATTTTAGAGATTGTCTGGTCCAACACTTCCCAAATTATGGTCCCAAGAATTTGGGTGTTCATTGTGACAGATGGTATAAAGGGAGATATTCCTAGCCCTTTGGAAATCATACTTGCAGGTACCAACTACTACTGACTCTTCTGAGGAACATAAGACTAACCCTGACAATCCAATCCAATAAGCATTTATTAATTGATTACTATATTCCAGGCATTGACAGTACCAGGCACTGGAGATACAAAGGCAAATCAGCAGAATCACAGAAGAGACCTCAGAAGATGTCTAATGCAACCCATGCCTGAAGAAGAATCCCTTCTATAAGTTACCCATCAAGTAAGTGACCATATAACCTTTGCTTGAAGACCTCTAGGCAGGGTGAACTTGCTACCTCCCAAGGCAGCCTTTTCCACTTATGCACAGCTCTATTTGTGAAAAATGAGTTTGGGATCTCTCTCATGGTTTGACCTGAGATCTTTTCCTACTCCTTGCAGAAGACTTCCTTCATTTGTGTATTTTCTGGTATATTCTAATCTGTGGAATTTCTCCAATTTCTGTTTGCTGGGTTTTAAAAAAAATAAATGAATTTGCTTGCTACTTGCTATTTCTGGTCTTGTGTAACCAGATTTTGGTAGGAAGGAACTAACCTGCAAGTATATACTTAGGGTTATCCTTCCCGCAGAAGAAAAGAGATTTTTTTTCTGAACCTCTAAACATCGTACCACTAGAGATATTGGACAGGGTTGGGGGGTGGGAGAGGAAGAGGAAGAGGAAGAAATATAATTCTAACTTGATTCCGTTCTAGAAGATAAGGAAGGGAAGGGAACAAGCATGCAGCCATGTTCTTTCTCCTGATTCTCTCAAGGCAGAAATCATAGTCCATTGGAGAAGAATGGACCAGATTCTAGAGATACCTATCCATACCTCCCATGAACTGTATCTCTATATTTAGACAATTGATGAAGAGATAGATACCTTACATAGATACATATATCTTACATGTGAGGGATAACATGGGATAGGTGAGAGGAAAGGGAGTGGAAACACTGCATAGCCATTCTGTGTACATAGAAAGCACTTTGCAAAATTTACAGTGCTATATATATGTTAGTTGCTATAATAATTATCATTGTTGTCATCATTATTATATCTTTCAAAGACTGCAGGAACAAAAGGCTATGCTGCTTCTTCCTAACTTAAAGAGTAATTCTTACAGCCCCAAGCCAGAGATGATGGACTAGAGTTCATCATGGACAGAACTGACAAAAGGACTTTGTACATTTTGAACATGGACAATGTGTGGATTTGTTTTGCTTGGCTGTGCTTGTTTATTATAAGGTAGAGTTTTAAAAATCATTTTTTGTTGGTAGGAGGTGGAATTTGGAAGACGAGGAGAGTGAGTGATAATGTTATATATGGCAGTAACTGTGCCAAGGGGAAACAAGTTCAGTATGGTCTCTGCAGGGCTGTCCTGTAATTCTTCCTCTTTAAGGCAAAGATTTCTCTTACCTTTTTGCCTCTTTTTTATTAATTTATTTTTGGTTTTCAACATTCATTTCCACAAGATTTTGAGTTTCAAATTTTCTCCCCATCTCTCCTCTCCCCCCTACTCTTTTTTCCCCCTCTTCCTACCTAGGACCCCCCCTTCCCCCCAGTTCTCTGTACTTCACACAATAAGTA
>JAQQSU010009377.1:0-12709 GCA_028627135.1 Pseudochirops cupreus | reverse complement strand
AGGCAAGAGGACAGCAAGCATTAGCTTGTAGGGTAGTTTGGCAAAAATATTTTGTAGATGAAAGTGAATAAATGTGAAAAAAGGCATGAGAAATGTGTTAGAGTTAGACTGTGGACAACTTTAAATGCCAGAATAAAAAGTCTACATTTTGTCCTAAAGAGAACAGGGAGCCACATGAGGTTTTTCAACAAGGGCATGACATTGTTAGTTCTGTGTCCTCCAACAAAAATGTGTGTATACTTTGCATTTTCCATGGAATTCAGTTTGCTACACCTCAAGAAATAGGTATTTGAGCCTTAGGATATCCAAAGTTAATTAAAGTGATCAAGGGAATACAAGGAGAGACTAAAGTAATTAGGACTTTTCAGTTGTGAAACAGGACACCTGAGAGGACTTATCTCCTAAGGCTATAAAACTGTGAAATTTATGGGAAAAGGGAACAGAGATTTATTTATTGAGGGGGGGGGGTTACCCTGAACTTGAAAGTAGTTTAGGGCAAATAAAAGGAAGAACAACTGCAAGACATCAAGTGGTGGTACAGGATGGGAATAAAAATAAATCCAAGGAGGGTTTAGATACATTCATGAATACAAACCCTATATTGGAATTTTAAGGGAAGTTAAGGATATTTGAAGTACATTCCTAATCTTTTAAATTTGAAACTACAAAGAAGCGCTATTTCCTCAAAAAATATCTATGAATGAAATTATAAAAAACAAAGAGGCTATTCTAAATGTATTAGAAGTCTAGCCTAGCTTGAGCTAGTATAGCATTCCTTATATAGAAATGAGCACATCTTCCCATGCAATTTATAGATTTAAGGCAGTGAGGCGACATGGTATATAGATCATTGGACTTGGAAGCAGGAAATTCTTAGTTCAAATCTGGCATTAGACATTTATTAGCTGTGTGATCCTGGTCACTTATTCTGTCTGTCCCTCAGTTTCCTTACCTGTAAAGTGAGAATAATAGTAGTAACTCTATCTTTATTGTAGGGATAAATAAGATAACATTTGTAAAGTGCTTTGCAAACCTTAAAGTGCTACATAAATGCTACTTATTCTTATTATTATTAAGTTCTTTGAATAAGAACCAATGCTTTGAAAAAACACACAAAAAATTTAATTGGCATCTTGCGAGTACTGTGTTTCTTTGTTTACACTTGTTGCCTACTTGCCATTTAATTGGTTTCTTCTTACAAATGACTTACTCATTCAAAACTCCATCTTGTCATTTTAATTTACCCTTTTTGACTGTCTTCTGATTTAATCACAGGAAATGAGTGTTATTCTCAGTCAATCAATCTGCATTTTTAAAGGCTTACTATGTACCAGGCACTAAAAGAGATTTCATTAAATGATATTCATTATATAGAAGTACAATTTGTAGTTCATGTTCTTTCTTTGGGGCACATATGTCTCTTGATTAATAACAATATTATTAGGATGGACTGACTAGAGTTATATTCCTTGGCAATGAATTTAGATAGGACCTTGAGGCCTCAGGTTCCCCACCCCTGATTAGAAGTTACCAATAGCACTTATCCTATGGTAGTAGCCTAACTTATTTCTCTGTTTCAAATCTCTCCTCACTCCTGTTAATCTTGCACACTACTGCTAAAATAAAAAATAAAAAATAAATCTGATCATGTGATTATCCCCCCCTCTTTCCCCAATCAATCCATTGGCTTTCTATTACCTCCAGGATAAAATATAATCTCCTCTGTTTAGCTTTTTATACTCTACATGATCTGGCTTTATCCTATGTTTCTATACTCTTTGTGATGGGGTGATGGGACCTGCCTAAAAGAAAAAGACCATTCTTTGAAAGCAACCCCATCTCTGAATTTTCCCATACATTTCAGCAACCTAGGCACCTGGCCCACCCTAACCCACCTAGATCACCTAATTGACTTATTTGATTTTCCTTTCACCACTCCATACTACTTACCACTCCTTAATCCAATCAAGATCCTTTGGTTCACTAGGAAGCTTGCCCACTTCTATTGACATTACAATAAAATTTGCCCCTTGACTGGAAGATGGTTTGAGTCCATGAATTCATTCTGGGTGGACGCTGCCCTGTACCCTGACATTTCAGGGTTTCCATTCCCTACACCACATCAGTTGGACATTATTTCCCAAGTCACATTCTGCAATCCAGTCAAATTAGCTTTCTCTCTGTTTCTAACACACAATCCTCTTTTGTCTTTGAGCTTTTCTGCAGATTTCCCAGGGCAGCTAGGTGGTGCAGTGGACAGAGTATTGGACATGGTGCCAGGAGCCAGGAAGACTCATATTCCTGAGTTCAAATCTGATCTCAGACATTTACTAGCTATGTGACCCTAGGCAAATCTCTTAACGCTGTTTGTTTCAGTTTCCTCATCTGTAAAATGAGCTGGAGAAGGAAATGGCAAATTACTCCAGTATCTTTGTCAACATAACCCCAAATAGGATCACAAAGAGTTGAACACAAATGAAAAATAATTGAATAGCAACAGTAAAGTTGCTGTGCCTACATACCTTCTTCCTTTACTCTACCTCAAAGAATCCCTATCTTTTTTTGAGACTTAGCTCAAGCAATCTTCTGCATGAAGTCTTTCCTGATTTCCAACTGCTAAGGCCCCCCCTCTCAAAGTAGCTTGTGTTTACTGTGTGTGTATGTATAGTTTATAATTTTATTTATATATGTATATATTTTTATATACACAAGCATATAAAGATTGTTTCATTCTTTGTGCTTTTATCCCTGGCACGTAGTGCAGTGCCTGGCACATTTTGATGCTTAACAAATATTGTTTGATTTATTTAGTATTGAGAAATAATAGGAGTTTATAATATAATCTAGTTAGCAAAAATAATTAATAGCTATTTTTAAATTTTAATATATTATTTTTTCCAATTACATGTAAAAACAATTTTTAAGCTTTTTAAAAAAAATTGAGGTCCAAATTCTTTCCAAATACCTTCAATGCTCTCCCTTCTTATTGAAAAGGCAGGCAATTGGTAAAGGTTATACACGTGCATACAAAACTTGTTTCCACATTAGTCATGTTGTAAAAGAAAACACAGACCAAAAACCCTAAGAAAAATAAAGAAATTTAAAAAAATAGTATGCTTCAATCTGCACTCAGATTCCATTGGTTCTTTCTCTGGATGGGGATAGTATTTTTCATCGTAAGTCCTTCAGAACTGAATTGGATTTTTGTATTGCTGAGAGTAGCTAAGTCCTTCACAGTTAATCCTTGTACAATATGGCTGTTGCTGTGTACAATGTTCTTATCCTGGTTCTGCTCACTGACAGCTATCTATTTTTAACAAAATAGGGAGCCCATATAGTCTGCATTTCAAGTTCTGCATGTGGACTACATACTAGTGGCATGACCAATGGCAATTGCCCTCAGTTCCACCAAAGACTATAAAACTATGAGTCACAGAGATCAATCTGAATCAGTGGAGGGACTTTTACTCCTATTTTCCCCTGTATCAATGAAATGAGAGGTTTGGATCAGAAAACAACAACAAAAGAAAATTATTAGATGGACAGCTGGAGTGAGCACATACCCTGCTTCACCCTGTTTTTCCAAACCTTATATGATAATCTTGTATTGGTGTCCCCTCGCATCAGTCTTCTAAATTTGTAGTTTGGGGCAGTATCTTGCTTCCCCTACTCTCCACCAAATTAGGACACCCTGCTTGCCCTCAGTATGGTTTTTGGTGCTTACCCTACATGCAAAAATTTCTAATAACAACTCTGAGTACTATTAGCCTTAGATAACACTTTAGAGTTTACAGAGCACCTTTCTATTCTATAATGCCTAAAAGGGATTTGCCAGAATATTTTATTATGTGCCAAAGGTGCATTACAAGAAAAATTTGCTCCTTTGTGAGACTAATGTGAGCTAAGAAGGCTTCATTTTGCCCTTTTAATAGAATGGAGATTTTCTACTAAATGGCAAGTCCTTGCATTTAAAAAAAAGTTGAATAGGATGACATTAGAAATAATTTCATCTGGTTGTATTTGATTGGATAATACTATTCTTGAGTGTTGGGGGTAGTCCTTTCCTTGACAGTTCTTAACTTTTTTATAAAATGAGGGTAGTGGAGTGGATGATTCTCTGAGACCCTAAATCTAATTATCTTAACTATTAATTTGGGCCTTATTCTTTGTAAAGGAATGTTTATTTTCTTTTTGAGCTAAGAGTCAGTATCTTCCTCTTTCTTCCTTTCGTTATTCCTTTCTTCCTTCTTTTTTTCTTAACTCCAGAACATTTGAGATTGTTGTTTGTCCTTCATTCTTGAAGAGGGCCATGACATCAAGGAAGTGATTCCTTGACATGCCAGTGAATTGGATTTAAGTGAGGAAGGACCATTCAAAGTCACCAGCCTCACTTTCTCCTTTGGAGCCATCTGGGTCCAGCAGCGAGATATACATCAGGACAACTGGAGACGTCCCTGTAAGGACATTTTTACCTAAGAAGAAACAGCCCTCCATAAGATCATATGATCACAGAATTATAAGATCATAGATATAGTGTCAAAAGGAAAGTGAGAGGCTGGGTAGTTCAACTGCTTCCTTTTATATATTCTGGGGACCAGAAAGATTAAATGATTTTCCCAAGGCCACATGGTTAGTAAACACCAGGGGTGGGACAAGAAACATTGCCTTTTTTTCCTTTAAGTTTACCTGTTTTCAAGCTCCTAAGTAATCTTCAACCCCTTTTGTTGTTATGTTGTTGACAAGTAGAAAAAAGAACTCAAACCCTTTTACACACTGGCCTCTACTGGCAAAAGAAACTTTTGGGTGTTTTAAACAATTGAATATTTTTACAACTGTGGAACCAATCAGGAGAGTTTACTTATTTATAATAACTGCCATATTATAAATAAGCAAATGTAGAATAAATATAATGTATGTAAAGGGCAGCTAGGTGGTACAGGGCCTACAGCAGTGGTTCTCAACCTCCCTGATGCTGTGACCCTTTAATATAGTTCCTCATGTTGTGGTGACCCCCAACCATAAAATTATTTTCGTTGCTACTTCATAACTATAATTTTGCTACTGTTATGAATTGTAATGTAAATATCTGACATGCTGGATGTATTTAAATTGAACATAACCCACAGGTTAAGAACTGCTGGCCTAAAGTCAGGAACACATCTTTCTGAGTTTAAATCTGGTCTCAGACACTTATTAGCTGTGTGACCCTGGGCAAGTCACTTAACTCTGTTTACCTCAGTTCCTCATCTGTAAAATGATCTGGAGAAGGAAATGGCAAACTACTCCAGTATCTTTGCCCGGAAAAACCCAAAAGAGGTCAGAAAGAGTCAGACATGACTCAAATGACTGAACAACAATGGATATGAGGTAAAGAACTCTGGGGCTGGGTGTTACTCTATAGTCAGTTTTTGATAGGATGGATGCTATAACAGCAAGCACCCTAGCACACCCAGGATGGCCTGCTAGCATAGGTTCTTTGATCTGCTTTTCTAAAAAGAAAGGCAACTTTAAATGGGTCAACATTTTTCTTTAATTACACTCACTAGTTCAGGGGAAAGGTTAGTACTCTGAATGTGGAGAAAATACAAGCATAGAAAATGCAGAGATTCAACAGACAGGACTCTTACTGTCTAAACATAGCAATGTTGATTGCTATTCACTTTACATACATTACTAGCTCGAGGGAATGCAGACATCTAAGCAGTCAGGGGGCTCTGAACATATGGCTACTCATAGTCTTGACCAGGAAATCAATAGGTCCTTCTCAAGAGCGAACTCCAAAAGCAAAACACTAACATCCTAGAATATATAACAAAGACTCGGCATCTGATTGACTGAGTGCAGAGGAGCTTGAAATTCCTAGTGCCCCAGCACTTAATTGGAAACTCCCTGTAGCCCAGAGCCTGATTATCTGGGTCAGGGCTCTATGTGCCTATTAAGGATCAGGAAAGACCTTCAAATTCCTTAACATTAAAGAGGAATCCCCCAATCTTAGTGCCAAAATGGGGCCTGGTCATAAACTTACACTTTTGTGTATATTTATTTATTCTCTGGACCTTTCCTATTGGGATCATAACAAGTCCATTCCAAAACCACATGCTATCTCACTTCGATTGTATATGAACATATCTTAAAATATTTTAAGCCACTTCTTAATAAAACTGTTTATAGTAGGAGAGACAACAGGGTGTATGTCTCTAGGGCTTCCTCTATTCCTTTAAGAGTCCTATTTTTTTCTGTCTTTAAAGGTAACAACAATGCTTCTTAACTCTAGTGGGTAGAGAAGCAAACAGCAGTTTTCCTTTCTTTTTCTGGAAGTTCTAGGGATTTCCAGGCACAAGTGACTTCCATTCTCAGTCAGGATGTCTCACAATCTTTTAAACAAGTGACCAATATGATGTATAATAGGTCAGATCACACTCAACAAACTGAGGCAATTTTGTTTGGCAGAGAGGGAAAGAGGTATTTGATAACAATTTTTGAGTACATGGACCTTTGTGGAAATTTCTAGCTTAATCCATACATTCAAATCTGTCAAAAATGACTCCTATAAATTGAGAACACAATTCTTAGGGATAACTTTAAAGACATACATACACATTCCTGTAAAAGAGTACGGAATTACATTACAAATCAATACATGCCTTATGCCCCTTTGGGTATACCTTGAAACAAATCTCCCAGAAAAAGAGAGACAGAAAGTAGACTTAGGACTTGCTTCTCTGCCTGCTAGAACTGAGAAGCATGGTGGTTTCCTTTAAGGAAAGAAAAGAGTAGACTGCTTAGAGCAGCAGTTCTCAATCTGTGGGTTGTGACCCCTTTGGGGGTCGAACAACCCTTTCACAGGGATCACAGGGGTTGTCGCCTAAGACCATCGGAAAACACATATTTCTGATCATCTTAGGAACTGAGACACTGCTCCTCTGTCTCCAAGTGGGTCCTCCCTGCAGATATGCCCACATGTGAGTATTAAAGGATCACAGCATTAAGAAGGTTGAGAACCACTGGCTTAGAGGAATGGAGTAAATCCTGGTTACATCTATCTCAGATCTTCCAACTATAAACAACCAACCAATTTCACTCTCACTTGAGTTTCTATAACCTGCTTCTTAGTTTCCCATGAGAGCTGAAGGCACAATTATACATTCTGCATTTTAATGTTGAGATCTGTTCAAAAGATCACTTTGGGTCTTGCCTCACTTTATGTCAGGTTAGTTTTACGCTTAAAAAGATTCAACACTTTTAATGGAAGAAAACTACTACTCCCTTTTCCAAGACTCATTCCCATTAAGTTGGGAGAAAGTAAAGTGTTATACCACTCCCTCCACTCCATTCCATATAGCTTAAAGATAGTTATAATTTTGCTAATGATAGATAAGAAAACAGGTTCCTATTCCAGTGTTTGTATTGAAACAGTCAAAGAAATGTAACAGGTAAATGAGGGAAAACACCGCTTTCCTCACTTATGTGTTCCACTTCAGTTTATTGCCGGTTAAAAATGACTTTATCCTTGTTGACACATTATTAGTTGTTCATGTTATCGATTGTCCAAGGAATGATGTTTTCTTGCCCTGTTTTTCACCTTCATTTATCAACTTGATCTTTTTTTCTCAGTCCTTTTGTACTTTCTTCTTTTGTTTTCTTTTGAGTTATTGTGTCAGGTAGATACGATATACGTGCTAATTAAGTACGTCACAGAGAGTAAAAGTCAAATATCAAAAATCTGTCACATCATCAGAATTTCTTCTAAAATAATCTTCATTTCCTTTCTGTTGAACTGTGTACTTCCTATCTATGCAAGACTAATATATGTACGTTACATTTTCTATTTATAGAAAATATTCAAGTTATTATTTGTATTACATGCTTATTGGAGCTGTTTATGTAACTTGCCACCAAACTGAACTATTTTTTAAAGTCTTCATTCCAAATTTAATGCTCTCTGTTGCCATGAACTGGTGGTAAGAAGTCAGGTCTCCCATTCATCTTTTGGATCCCATCACTCTTTTTCTTCTGACATGATCTATGCCTGTTCCGTGGATAGTGACATGACTACTTGTTCTAAAGTGATATATGAGGGTGAATATACTGTAAGAAATTTGACCAAATAGGTTAGTGAGTCCATAGACATTTAAGTGCCTACTATATTCCACGTATTGTGCTAAATACTGGGGATGCCAAAAGAGACAAGCAATTGTTCCAGTCCTCCAAGAGCTCACAATAAAACAAACACATATGTACAAACAGGGTATATTCAGGATAAGTAGGAAATAATTAATAAAGGGAAGGCACTAGAATTAAGAAGGGTTGGGAAAAGCTTTCTGTAGAAGGTGGAGTTTTAGTTAGGAGTTAGTTAGTGGAAGGAAGGCAGGGAAGTTCGTAGGTGGAGATGAGGAAGAGCATTCCATGTATTGGAGTCAACCAGAGAAAATGCCCAGAGCTGAGAGATGAAATTTATCGTTCACAGAACAGCAAGGAAGCCAGTGTCACTGAATGGAAATACATGGCTTGTGACAGGGAGTAAGGTATAAGAAAATTGAAAAGGTAGGTGGGGAGTAGAATATGAAAAACTTTGAATGACAGATAGAAAATTTTGTATTTCATTCTGGAAGTGATAGGGAATTACTGGAATTTGAGTTGGAGATATGACATGGTTGCACATGAACATTAGGAAAATCAGTTTTATGATTGAAAAGAATGTATTGAGTGGGGAGAGATTTGAGGCAGGCTGACTCACCAACAGGCTACTATAATAGTCCAGGTGTGAGCTGATCAGTGCCTGTAACAAAGTGTGACAGTTTCAGAGGAGATGAGGGAACCTGTTCTAGAGATCTGCAGGAATGAAATTGACAGACTTTGGCAACTGGTTGGTTATGGGGAGTAAGAAATAGTGAAGAGACAAGGATAACAACTAGGTTGTAAGTCAGAGAGTAGGAAGTTGGTGTGTTGGGAATAGGGCACATGGCAGGGGAAGGTTTTAAGGGAAAAAATAATGAGTTTGATTTTGGACATAATGAGTTTACTATGTCTAATGGACATCCATTTCAAGCTGTCTGAAAGGCAGTTGGAGATACAAGACTGGAAGTCAGCAGAGAGGTTTTGAAAGGATAGATAGACTTGAGAATCATCAGCATAAAGATGGAAATTAAACTCATGGGAGATGATGAGAACATTAAGTGAAATAGAGCCCAGGAGAAGAGAGCCCAGGATAGGACCCTATGGGACACTTCTGGTTAGAGGAAGATGAGGAGAACCAGGAGGTAGTGGGTCTCCAAACCCTAGAGAGAAGAGATTATAAAGGTAAAGCTGGTGATGAACAAGAAAAAAAGCTCCAGAGAGGTTGAGAGTGAGGATTGAGAAAAGGCCATTGGATTCAGCAATTAAGAGATCATTGGTAACTTTGGAAAGAAGAGTTCTGGTAGAATGATGAGGTCAGAAACCAGATTGTAAGGAGATAAGAAGAGAGTGAGAGAAGAGAAAGTGGAGGCATCTCTTGTTGATAGTCTTTTGGAGACATTTAGCCACTAGGGGTAGAAGAGATACAGGATGAAATTTAGCAGGGATGGAAAGATCGATTGAGAGTTTTTTGAGACAAATGGAAAAATGAGACTGGAGATCAGTAGAGAATTGGAGCTTGGATATGTAGAGCTGAGAATCATCATCACAAAGATGATCATTGAATCTATATTAACTGATTTCCTAGAGATCCAATAACAATGCTAGCTTCTATTTATGACTTTCTGTGGTGGGCATTTACTTGAAAATATAAAATGGAGAAGTCATTAGTGATTCATGGGTCACTATCAATAGCATACCTGTCAAATAATCCGTTTTCCACCTGAGAAATAGTTAGTTGGTATATCTCTAGAGCATAAGTGGGGTCCTGGGGAAGGATTCCAAAAGAAGACACTACCTAAGTCATTCTAGCATTTATATAGTGCTTTCAGTTTGGTAAAGCTATTACAAATATTCATTTTATTCTTACAACAACCCTGGGAGGTAAGTGGTACTATTATCAGAATTTTATAGATAAGGAAACTGAAGTTAAGTTGCATAAATATCTGAGGTTAGACTTGAACTCAAGTCTTCCTGACCCCAGGTCCAACGTTCTATCTGCTGCACCATCTGGCTTGGAATTCACAGTCAACATTTCCTTTTTAGATATCCCTTTTGGCTCATGGTCCTTAAGACCTGATTTCAGTCCTTTGAATATTGAATGCTACTTGAACAGTAAAATATTGCTTGAACATTGATATGTACAGTAAATTTGTGTTGCACAGTATGTTGTGAATTTCTTTTAAAAGCTTTTTCTTTTATCATGGGGAATCTAGAGCCCTTGTGGAAAATAAAACCTTACAAAGTCTTTATGTTTGTTTGTTTGTTTGAACAGAGTGGCATTTTTTCCACTGGAAATGATCAGAAACACATCATGAAACTCACTCCTGTCTCTAGATCTCACCACCTGCTCCCTCCCTCCCCACAATCTGGTTTGCATGGCAAATTAAAAAAAAATTTTTTTTCATTAAATCAGTTATTTTTTGCCATGTAGTCTAAGACATTTAGTGTACATTTATATTTTGCCCTAACTCAGAGAATTACAAAATCAAAGAATCTCAACATTATAAGGAATATCAGGGAGGAATATGCCTAAATAAAAGTTACCTCTATAGAATTCTCCCTGGTATTTGGGAACCTGTTACTACCTGAAGTTGCCCATTCTAATCAATTAACTCTAATCGATAGGAAGTTCTTCTTTAGGTCAAATCTAAATCATCTTCTTAGTAATATCAACTCTACTGCTCCTTCTTTCGCCCTTTGGAGCCAACAAATTAAGTCTCAATCCTTTTTCACAATTACTTGAAGACAGACATCATATGCTCCCTTAGTGCTCTTTAAACTAAGTTCCTTTTGTCCCCTCATTTCTTTCAAATGATTCTTGTATCTTATTATCATGAGGATTCCCTCTCATGTAGTTGCCTTCTTGAGATGCACTAAAGGTCACCAGTATAGCCCTTAAACTGAGACGCCCAGAACTGAGCCCAATACCTTAGATATAGTTTTATCTTGACAAAATATAGTGAACTAAGGTTGATGAACTGAGTTTACTTCATTCAATCAGACAATTTTAGTACAATTCATCCATCCATCCATCCATCTATTCATTTATTCAATGAAATATTTGCTGACTTGGCATGTCTTCAGTTGAATTTAACAGGTATTTACTAAATACAAGACAATGTACTAGAAACAAGGACAGATAAAGTTAAGTAATATGTAATTTATGCCTTCATGGAGTTTATTCTTTTGTAAGTTTTAAAAATACCTTGAAAAAGGAGAAAACAACACAGTGGTTTTTCCATAAAGAATATTATACTTTTGGGGGCAGAGTCAAGATGGTGGCATAGAAACAGGAGAACTCTGTGAGCTTACCCCAATACCACTTCAAATACCTATAAAATATGACCCTAAAAAAATTTTAGAGCTTCAGACTCCACAAGAATGATGGCATAACAAAGCTCCTGCTGAAGGCAGCCCAGCAGGCGGTCATTGCTGCACGCTGGAAGCAGAGCCCAGCCACATGTGGTTTCAGCCCCAGGGCATCCAGGAGAAGCCATGGCTGTAACATCCAGGAGAGCAGATCATCAGCAGCTGTGGCAATTTCCAGAATCACCAACCCACAAGAGCCAAGGACAAAGGGAAAAGGTCAGAGGAACTCGGCTAAATTTGGGGGAGAGTGTCCAGCCAAACTGCCTCTAGAGCTAGAAGCAGTCTGAAGCAGTGGTCTTGCAGCTGCCTCCACATGGCTGCTTCATAAACTCTTAGCCTGCAGATTGCAGGGGGGCCAAGCGATTATTCAGAGGCTAAGTGCTCCTTCCTTGAGCTGCCTGGATCAGATCACAGTTTTGGGTGGTGGTCCTGAGGTGCGTTTTCAGTGAGCCAAAGCTGGTGGGGGCTGCAAAAAATGGTGGCCTCCTAATAGCTCTGGCAGCTGCAAAAACCCCAGCAATTTGGGACAGAGCTCTCCCCTCTGAAAGCAGAGTTTTACTACTGAGCCCAAAAGCTAAGTAATTGATTGGCAACATGAGCAGGCAAAAGAAGCAAAGCAAGCCCAGCAATTTAACTTTAGATTCCTTTTTTGGGGACGAAAAGGACCAAAGCATGGAATGGAGGAAGACAACACAGTCAGAACTCCCACACCAAAAGCTTCCAAGAAAAATATGAAGTGGATAGAGGCCACAGGGGAGCTTAAAAAGGATTTTAAAAACCAAATAAGAGAAGTAGAGGAAAAATTCGGGAGAAAAATGAGAATGATGCAAGAAAATCATGATAAGAGAGTCAACAACATGACAAGAAAATAACACCTTAAAAAATAGACTAACTCAAATGGCAAAGGAGGCCCAAAAAAGCCAATGAGGAGAAGAATGCCTTCAAAAGTCAAATTTGCCAGACGGAAAAAAAAAATCTCAAAAGCTCACTGAAGAGAATAATTCCTTCAGAATTACAGTGGAGCAAATGGAAGCAAATGACTTTGTGAGAAATCAAGATACTATTAAACAGATCCAAACAAATGAAAAATTAGAAAGCAATGTGAAATATCTCCTTGAAAAAACCACTGACCTGGAAAATAGATCCAGGAGAGACAATTTAAAAATTATTGGACTACCTGAAAGCCATGACCAAAAAAAGAACCTAGAAATCATCCTTCCAG
>JAQQSU010009376.1:0-12709 GCA_028627135.1 Pseudochirops cupreus | reverse complement strand
ACTGTTGTGCTCTATGAAGTGACAAGCAGGATGTTTTCAGAAAAACCTGGGAAGACATATGAACTCAAAGTGAAGTGAACAGATCCAAGAGAACATTTTACACAGTAGTAGCAATATTGTAAGGATGACCAACTGTAAAGACTTACCTATTCTGCATCGTACACAGTTATAGCAATATCGTACAATGATCAACTGTGAATTTGGAACTTCAAATTGTAAAAACAACAAAGGTTAAGAATTGTTTTTACATGTAATTGGAAAAACTAAAATAATAAAGAGAAAAATTTTTAAAAAGGAAGACTTAGGTACTCTGAAGACAGTGATCCAAGGCAATTCCTAAGAACGCATGAAGAAAAATGCAGTTCATCTCCAGAGAGAGAACTGATGACTTCTGAATACAAATTGAAGCATAGTTTTTTTAAAACTTTCTTTATTTTCAGTATTTGTTTGTGTTTTCTTTGGCAACATGGCTAATATGGAAATGTGTTTTGCATGACTTCACATGTATAATTGAAAGTAAATTGCTTGACTTTTCAAGGAGGGGGAAAAGGCTAGGAGGGAGAGAATTTGCCACTCAAAATAAAAAAAAATATTGTAAAATTTTTTAAACATGTAATTGGGAAATATTTAGTGAAATAAAGAAAAATACATTTAAGAAATTTACCTTTCAACTTGGATACTAAAGTGACAGTATCCAACAAAATGATTCTTCATACAACTTTCTCCATTACATTCAGTTTGTACTACGTTAAATACCAGTCCTGTATCTTTTTTTTTTTTCAGCATAGTTATTGCCTGAGGCAAGGAGTTTTGATTTCTGTAAAGCCTTAAATTTGAAAAAAAAATTCATTATATAATCCAATGTCATATAAATTAGGGGTGAAAATTACATGAATTTAAAAAATCTGTGAACCAATATCTTATTCTCTGAAAATTAAGTTTTGTTCAGTAAAAATTATCCTTAGCATAGATAGTGCCAAATTCATCTAGACTCTCTTGTCTCTTGTAGCGGTACTACTATTATATCCACCATGGAATTGATACAGAACATGTAGCACCAATGGAAGACTCGTGGCTAGAACATGTCTTGGAATTAGTCCCCAAACACCTGAAGGTACTCACTGACAGAATACTTATACTGTCGGATGAAATGAGAGAAGATTATCTTCTCAGTGTAAAAAAATCTATTGGTAAGTTTTTTGTTTTTTAAATTATTTTTATTTGCATTGTATATTATATTTGTCTTATATCTTTATATATGTGTGTATATATCTATCTATCTATCTTATTATATATTATATTACCAGCTGTGTTAGAGTTTGTGTAGCTCTTTAAAAGGATAGTGTAGTAGAAACCGGACTTAGTGTCAGAACTAGATAAAAGTCCCACCTTGACACTTAACATCTCTGGGACCCTGTGAAAAGCATTTCATCTCTGTTTTTCAAGCAACTCCCAAAGATCATATTATCACAGGATCATAGATTTAGAGCTGGTAAGTACCTCAGAGGTCAACTATCTAGCCTTCTTATTTTATAGATAAGGAAACTGAGCCCTAGAGAGGTGTGTGGTTTCCCCAGGGTCAATCACACAGCTAGGTAAGTGTCTGAAGTGGGATTCCAACTGAGGGCTTCTTGCACATGTGGGTCTGTCAGCTTATTTGTTCCCACACCAAGTGTTCTCTGCAATGTGAAAAATCATAATTCCTTCATATGTTGTATGTATATGTAAAATATGCATGTATATCTATATATGTATGTGTGTATATCTGTGAACCATACCTTATTCCCTGAAAAACACACACATTATCTTCTAAGGCATAGGTGGGGAACCTGATGCTTTGAGGCCACATGTAGCCCTCTAGGTTCTCAAAGTGTGACTCTTTGAATCCAAACTTCACAGAAGAAATTCCCTTAATAAAAGGATTTGTTCTATAAAACTTGGACTCAGTCAAAAGGCTGTAACTTGAGGACCTAGAGGGCCACATGTGACCTCGAAGCCACAAGTTATCCACCCCTGGTAAGGGTTTAGAGAGTGTGCAGTATATGAATGGAGGAAGTACTGATGAAGTCATGGACCTTGGAAGTATTAAAGAGATTGAAGTCTCAAGTATATGTCTTTATTGAAGCGCAGCTTTTTAAAACTTATGCTTGCATCTATTTGACACATTTATTAATCTTGTGTTCATGTGCGGTATTTCTTATGCTGTTCTTAGATTCATTGTTAAGTCCTGGACAGATTTCATCAATACCATGAAAGCAGAAACAAAAGTAAAAAGTTAAACCTGTTGTGTATCAGCAGTGGGTATTTTTGTTGATGGAGGGAACATTAGAATTCAGGATATAACTAAAGAAAATTACGGAAAGCTATTGTACTGTCAAATTAACCTTTTTTTTTTGAGGACCTGTTATGAACAAAGCAGTATATTAGTTACATGAAGCGATAAATACAGTATTGTGAGTTCCCTTCAAGGGATCTGTCTCTTGAGACAGATAAAGATATAGTCTACACACATAGTCTATTTATCAATAGATTTATAAAGATTACATTGTTTGCCAATAGACAGTTCTTTAAAATAACTTAAGCATTTGCTTTTAAAGACCATTTCATTTTCATATTTGTGTTTAAATGCAGTGTGTATAAGTACAAAGTTGTTTACCACAATGTCTTGTATTTTTTTTAGTTGACTTTGTTTTAAGAGATCCTAGGGAAAAAGAGGAAGACAAAAAGAAAGAAGAGCTACCACCTCATCGTTTAGAGTAAGAAAACATGCTTCATAAACATAGATTATATAGAAAATTATATAATGCATGTGGATATCTATGTGTTTATAAATATCTAGGGCATTTCTCTTAATGCATTGTATATTTATGTCTCTTGCCCATATAAGGTTATGTGAAGTGTATAGAGGAAACATTAGGGTTTGAATATATGCTCATATACATTTATAAGAAACATATTAGGATTGTAGGCTGAGGAAGGGATGTTTATTGTATTACTCTGTCCAGTTCCTTCATTTTATAGATATGAAAACTGAGACCCAGAAAGTCAAAGTGGCTCGCTCATGGTTTCATAGGTTATAACTGAGAAATGGAATTCAGACCCAGCAGTCTGGACTTCTGTGCTCTTCCCACTGTATTATTACTTTGCATCTCAGATAAATCAGTCGTTATGAACTTTGATCCGTTCCTTAATAAAAATAACTAACCTTTAGTAATGCATTCTTCAAATAGCATTCGTAACTGGAACCAGGTTCATTTTCCTAAGTAACTAGCTCAAGATCTATATTTATATTTAGTTAGCTTTCTTTCATTAAAAATATGCTCTGAATTGTTTTTCACGTTTAAAAAAAATGCCAGAGTGAGGTTTAGGGAAGGCATATTTGAAGAACATCTAAAAAGATGATGAGATCCAGATGTGCAATTTGATTGACATCAATAAGAATAAGTAATGATGCCAAGACAAAGCTAAATGTCATTTGAAAAATCCATTAGTGAGAGAGAAAAGGAATAAAATGAGTTTAAGTTGAGTATAAAGAAAGAATAAAGAGGAATAGGGGGCCCTTAGAACATAGGGTAATGATTTAGATCATTGGTCATCAAATTATTTTGATTGGGAAACAATATCAGTAATTTTTTAAACAGGTGAATATGCTTGTAGGGGTGGGCAAAATGGCACCCATGCAGCTGCTGCTGCTACTATGGGTGCCCACATCAGTTAGGTTATAACTGTCTTAAAGAACTCATACCCTGGATTAGAAGCGGGGAGGAAAGGTTGGGAGTTTGCAGAAGAGTGTTGGGCTGTGGACACAGGCCCCATTGTTGGCTACCCAGGTGAGATGGAATATAACCCATCTTCTCACCTTCCTTTTGTTTAATCAGACACATCTTGGGCTCAAGCCACAGTCACTTTGAGGGTCATGCCATAGTCCCCAAGGTACCCTAAGCTTTCTGTTTGAAGACTACTTGTTTAGATTATAGAAACTGAATGATGAAGGAATAGATTTTCAAATAAGAATGTCAAAGTTAGGATATGTTAACACAGAAAGAATTTATACAAATTCATGGGAAAAAAGTTTCCAGGAATTTTCAAAGAGAGGCTGGAATGTGTCCACGAAAAAAATAAGAATAAAGGAAGTAAATTCAATTGTATTCTGAAATGAATAGGAAATCTGAGAAAATGTTTATGGAGTAGCGTAGATGATTGACCTTTTCTGTTGGATTTTTGTAATTCATTATGGTATTGAGTCAAAGGGTTGAAAATTTGTAGAAAAACATTAGTTTATATTTAAAGACTTTGATCTAATTACATAAACACAAATTGCATAGTTTCAATTGCATAAATAACTTTAAATGAAGTGTCAAGATGCTTCTTTTCCACATGTCATACTATAGAGTAGAGGTAGAGATTATTTAAGAGTTGTAGTCTAAGACATGAAGCCCATCAGCCTAACCTGGGGCCATATCTCATCAGCTGTGACTGTTCCTCTGAATTCTACTAATGGATACCATCTCTCCATTTGCTTGCATCTAGAGACACAAGGTTATAGCTCAATATACTTGGTCTCCTGTGAAATTAGAGATGAGACAATGCTCTTGGCACCAAAACTTAAATGGACAGGTTCCAAGGGAGTAACATTGATTAGTGTAAATAAAGATGTAATGATTTAATCAGGGAACCTTCTTACCACCTAATTAGTTCATGCTAGAGTACACATCATAGAGCATATGCAGAGCCGAGCCTATTCCTATTACATGTCACATATACTGTTCTTGGAGCTGCGCTGCTTCCAGTGACACATTTATCTTGGCCCTCTGCAGTAGGCCATGTGTGCTAGAAATACTTGGTACTTTGGAATTACATATCAATCCCTTGCCCTACCATGGTGGCTTATTCTGGAGGGAGGAAGAAAAAGAGAGAGAGAGCCAGAGGATCAAATCAATCCTTTTAAGGTCTTCTGAACTCCTGCCTCAGTGACTAATCCCCCTGGTTGTAGTCCCCAACTCCTGCCATCATGAGAGGCTAGGAGTTTGCGATGAATACACCTGCCATATAGAAGCAAAAACCTTCCCCCAAACTGCTAGTTTACAGGCTTCAGGTTTATATTGCCTTCTAAGTAGTCTTCTCAAACTGTGCATTGTTTTCCTATAGCATCACAGAATCTCAGAATTAGAAGGAAGCTCAGAGGCCATGTGTCTAGTCCAATCAACATGTGACCAAGAATTCCCTCTACAGTGTCCTTAGCAAGTAGCCCATCTAACCTTCATTTGAAGGTACTCCTTCAAATTAGTAGTCCATTACCTCCCAAAACACTCCATTCTAGTATCAGATAGTTCTGTTGGAAAATTTATCCTTCCGTTGAACTAAAATCATATTCTCTCCAACTTCCATCCGTTGCTCCTAGTTATTTACTTAAGTACCAAAATAAGTCTGACCCCTCTCCCACATGAGAGTCCTTCAGCTACATGAAGACAGCCGTAACCCTAATTCTTTTCTGTAGATGAGATCTGACCAGTTGAGGGTATAGAAAGGGCCATTAATTGGAGCAGCTAGGTGGCGCAGTGAATAAAGCATGGGCCCTGGAGTCAGAAGGACCTGAGTTCAAATGTGACCTCAGACACTTGACACACTTACTAGCCATGTGGCCTTGGGCAAGTCACTTAACCCCATTGACCTCCAAGAAAAAAAAGAAAGGGCCATTAAAAGTGCTATAGTTGGGGCAGCTAGCTGGTGTAGTGAATAGAGTACTGGCCCTGGAGTCAGGAGGACCTGAATTGAAATTCAGCCTCAGACACTTGACACATGTACTAGCTGTGTGACCTTGGGCAAATCACTTAACCCCAATTGCCCTGCCTTCCCCCCCCCCCCAAAAAAAAAAGAAATACAAAAAAGTGCTATAGTCAGGCTAAGTGATAGTTCACTAGCCCTGACCAGTCCCCCTGGTTGATGCTGATGGTAACAACTATCCCAGTTTGGTTTATTTTGAGCTGTGCAACCACCACTTATTATCTTGCCACACTTTTGGCTGTGCCTGCACATTCCTATTTTCTTTTGGACACAGTATTTTCACAGCCAGTTCTTACACATTTTGTTTGAGAGGTGAAACTTCTTCCTTGTTCGTGCAGTCGTGCTTTCACAATGGACTCTCCTGCATGTAAAGAGTGTGATCTTCTCCAAGTGGTTGCTACTCTGCTTTTCCCAATTGATAACCCTCTTCACTACATTGCTGAGTGTGGTAGCCATATATATGCTGTGATCATAGCCAACATTAGCTGCATTTAATACTGTTTTTAAAAACTATTAAAAATTTAGTAAAATATTTTCCACTTTTATCATAAAAGGAAAATATCACCTTTGATCTTCCAATCATTTCTGCTTATTGAGATCATATCCATCCTTTAAACCCGAATTCAGATGTAAACTCGTTAATTAATCCTTTGGTGGTATCCTCTAGCTAGAAATGATATCCCTCCTCAGCATTTTGTACTTCTCCTATGAATTTATGCTCTATTGCTATGTTATAGCTGTTTGTGTACCTTTATTATTTCTCCTAATAAATATTAACCTCATTGAAGGCAGTGTTCTATTTTATTTTTCTTTATATCTCCTTCAAGTCCTACCTGGTGTTGTGCACATAGTAGGTGTTTAATATATGTTTAAATTGAATTGTATCTAAAATGTTATAAAGCTGTTGTTACTGAGAACACTGAATTTTTTTAAAGTTTTTTTTCTTTTGATTTGGGATTGTTTTCTCCTTGCCTTTAGAATGGAAATTCTGCCAAAACCGTGGAGGAAGTCTTTTTTTGCAGCTTGCAGTTTTATTAGAGATAATTTAAATGCAATGAACCCAACAATGCTTGCTGTTCTAGATCTGTGGCAGACTTCATTTAAGTAAGTAATTCTGCTTTTATTAACATTGTTAAATAATGCTCTGATGAAAGTAATACTGATCATCTTTTTGTTAAAATTAGCCTATTAAATTGTAAATTACTTGAGGGCAAAGATTGTATCACTTTTTAGCTTTGCTTTTTATTCCTTGTGTCTTTATTCCTTGTGTATTTGGCACATCGGAGCTTAATAAATAATTTTAAATTTAAAAACTTGATCACAATGTGCACTAATTAATTGTCTTAGAAGGGAAAGTAGCATTTCTGTGCTACGTATCATAAGAGGCCCTGTAGGTATAACTGTACCACTTAATTTTTACAAAAGGAATATTTACAGAGACGATCTAGCAAGAACATATCTCTTTGAGCTGGGGCATCTTCCCCTATACCACCTTGGTCTCTGGGAAGAGTAGGGTAAAATTTAAAGTAGTTGCCGCAAGCTATTGATTTAATGAAGTTCACTTCCAAATGTGGCATCGCCACTGGATGAATTGCTTCCTCCTTGTAGGACCTGGCATTGGTTGGATCAAATAAGTTGTTCCTTACTGCAAGCTCTAGAATATACTCCTGTAGCTGGGCCCCTGTTCTCTCAAACTTCCTAACTCTCACAAGGCCCTTAAGAAGACAGAGGGACAGCTAAGGTGGTGCAGCATCTAGAGTACCAGTCCAGAAGTCAGGAGGACCAGAGTTCAAATGGGGCCTCAGACACTTACCAGCTATGTGACCCTGATCTGGTCACTTCACCCCAATTGCCTCAAAAGCCAGCCCCATCCCAGACACGAGCTTGTCCAGGGAGCCATGTGCTCACCTGCTTCATAGTGGAGAGACAGACCCTGAAGCCCCTCTTCATTATCTGAAGGCCCACAGCAGTTTGGTGCCCTCACTGGAACACGGCCAGGGAGAAAAGAGAAAAACTGATTTGAATAGTTAATGCCTTCTGTGTGCATGCTTAGTCCTGCCTCAGCAGCTATTTGAAAAACTCCTCTTTGCCAAGTAAATGAAGAAGAAACAGTCACAGATGCTTTGCAGATGCTTTGAAGTCCTCATAGGGGATTACATTAGGTACTGATAGACCCCCTTCCTTCTCACTTTTTTCCATTATTCTGTTTTAGTTTCTTGACCTTCTATTCTTACGTTTGAATTTCATTATTCTTTTTTCTAGCGCCATAAAATAATTCTTTGGGGCATTTAATTGGTAGATTCTGAATAAATAAGTTAGTTTAGGTAATATTGTCATTTTTATTATATTGACTTGACCTACCTGTGAGCAATTAATGTTTTCCAATTTTTTAGGTCTGTATTTCTGCAAAGATAATTTTATAGTTGGATTCATATAATCCCTCACTGAATCTACATACAATCCCAAATGTATGTATGTATCCCAAATCTAAATACATTCCCAAATATTTTATAGATTCTGTACTTATTTTAAATGGAATTTCTCTTTCCAGCTCTTCCTATTGGGTTTTGTTGATTAATTATAAGAATGTTGATGATTCATTTGGATTTCTTTTATGTCCTACAACTGTTGCTGAAGTTAATAATTTCACATAATTTTAGTTAACTGTCTGAAGTTCTCTAAGTACACCATCAAATATTCCCTCAACTGTTTTCTTTGCCTTATTGCTATAGCTAGCATTTCTAGCACCGTTACATAGTAGTGGTGATAATGGGCATCCTTTCTTTACCCCTGATTAGAAAGTCTTCTTAAGTTATGCATTACATATGTTTGTCCTTGGATATAGACAAATATTATTGACTGTATAAAGGAAAGGTTTACTTCTTCCTATAATTTCTAGTTTTTAATTAAAATTGGTTGTTGAATTTTATCAAAGCTTTTTCAGCATCTGTTGACATAATCATATATTTTTATTATTTATATAATTAAATGGTTTCTTATATCATCTTTTTGTGTTCAATCAACCGACAATTCTTGTTTTAATCCAAACCTAGTCATAATGTAAAATCTCATATGCTATTGTACACTATAATATTTTATTTAAAATTTTTGCATCTTTGTTCATGAAGAATATTGGTCTCTGTGCCCCACCCCCATTCTCTCCTTTGTCTCTCTTTTAAGTATCAAACCCTTATTTGTATTCTTCAAGACTGGAAAGCTACCTTCTTATTATTGTAAATAATTTATATTGTATTGGAACTAATGGTTCTTTGAATATTTGATAGAATTTACTTGTAAATCCATCTGGTCCTGGAGTTTTATTTTTTCCTTTGGGAATTCATTGTGGGTTTTCATTTTCTTTTTCTGATATTGGATTATTTAAGCAGTCTATTTCCTTTTTTGCTAATCTGGGTGGTTTATATGTTGCATAAGTATTCATCTATTCTCAGTGTTCAGTTTAATTAGCATATAATTAAGCAAAATACTTTCTGATAATTTCCTTTATTTCTTCTTTAGTTGTTATGAATTCTCCTTTTTCATTGCTCATATATGAATAATTTAGTTTCCTATATCTTTCTGAGGGCATTATATCAGTCAGAGCATGCTATGTATGCTCATAAGGACTGGGCTGTTGGCACAGATTCTTAGAGAAAAGCACATATAGCTCTGTGGCCCCTTCAGGGAACCGAATGACCTCACAAGAATAGGGAGCCATGTAGCCATAGAGGAGGCAGTGAACAGAGTTAGTAGGGGAATTGTAGAAAGTTCCTGTGCTAATCTGGTTGCTGTAGGTTATGTGAGTTGGCAGTACCAGAATACCTAGTCAAACGCATGCTTAGACTAAGCTTTCTAGGTACAGAAGAACTCTTGTACAGTGGAGATTTTCTGGATACATAGGAGGATTCTTAGACAAAACAAGACCTGAACCAAAGACCCTTGATGGAGAAGAGCAAACCTGGACCTTGCCCTGCACTGATGCTGTGCACTAGGACTGACGTAAATGGCAAGAGTTTTTTAAAAAGCAGAGATTCTAAAATTTTAAAAGAACTGTGTATAGAGCAGCTATAGACAGTGCTTTGCTTTACTTACTCTGTATTGTTAATTGTTCCAATATTGTTAATGTTCCATTTAAACAGCTAATACTATTAATGTTAGTAAATACTATTAATATCAATAATAGTATTAACTATTAAAATGAAATGTTAGCTAAAAATTTTAAGTCTTTTAATTTTATAGCATCCTTGACAGAAGGCAATTGGAAAAGTTAGGGAGATGTAACTATGAAAATATTATCAATCAAATCATTTATCCTGTCTCAGCATAAAGAATGCCAAAATTTTAACTCCTACTAGAGTCCTAAATTTGAGCATAGCAAATTATATGCTTTCTATTATTATTTTATTAATTAATTCTGTAAAAATGTTTTGTATGGCATTGTTGTGAGCTAAAAAGGGAAGCTTTTTATGCAGCATCACTTAGTATTTTCTAATTTTTTAATAGAACTTCATCCAAGCTTCATAGAACTCAAATGTATAGAATCATGGACAAAACTGGGATGATTCTTCCTTAAGCATTTCTAAAAATGTCACTGAGGCACGTAAGAGTTCTCAAGAAACAAATCATATAGAGTGATTTTGGTAAGAAAGCAGGTGAAGGTAGATTCTTTTTCTTTATTTGAGTAGCTGGTTCAAATGAGGTATTTTTCCATTCTGACATAAGGAGCCATGAAGAAAATTGTCTACTGTCAGAGGGCATTATCCTAGATCTTCTAATGTTGTGATCTAATGATCAGGATGCTCTGGAGATTCAGATTTTTCTAACACCAGGATAATAATTCAGAGGTTGAATTGAATCACATTTTCAGTGCAGTCATTTAAGTATTAAAACAAATTCATTCAGTGTTCTTTTTTTTAATCAAAGAAAAATAGACAAGAAAAGTATAAATGAAATTCTCATTAGTTTTTTTTAGATTTATGATCTAGCTTACAGCCACAGACAGGACAAGTGGGGGTAATATGAAATAATTTTGGTAAAGTGTTTTGTAAACCTTAAACTGTTATGTAAATGCCGAATCATCTTCATTATTGTCCAAAGTGGGTAATTTTCAAAGTTTGTTAGATCAATCGAATATTGACATTTTTATCAATTCAGATAAAAGGCATTTAATTTTTAAATCTTTCTTAGAAAGATAGATCCAATTAATCTTATTACTGACTCAAGAGGATCAGTTTTATTTAAATGAAAGGATTGCTAAATAGCCAGTAAAATTTGTCTGACAGTATCTTTCTCTTAATAGATCGTCTAACTGTCATTAAAGTATTAAAGAATTCAGTATATTTTATGTTCCAAAATTGATGTACCTTAAGTAACCTTGATTAGGCTAGAGAGAAATTGTCCTATATATTTTATAAAAAGAAATTAGAACTTCTTCTTGGTTTTTTTTTTTTTGCTTTTTTTTGGAAAGGAGTAAGGCAGGGCAATTGGGGTTCAGTGACTTGCCCAAGGTCACACAGCTAGTCAGTGTCTGAGGCCAGATTTGAACTCAAGTCTTCCTGACTCCAGGGCCAGTGTTCTATTCACTGAGCCACCTAGCTGCACCCAAATTAGAACTTCTTAAAATAGTTTTTTTAAGTTGGTGAATATCACTAAAAATATTTTGATCCATAAGGAGTGTTTTTAGAGTTCTCTGAATTAGAACCTTACTCTAGAAAATAACATTTGTATATATTTTATATATAGGAAGCAGATAGGTGGTTCAATGGATAGAATTTTGGGCCTAGAGTGAGGAAGATTAGAGTTCAAATCAAGTCTCAGACACTTACTAGCTATGTGACACTGGGAAAATCCCTTTAACCTCTCTTTGCCTCAGTCCATTGGATAAGAAAATGGTAAACCACTCTAGTATCTTTGCCAAGAAAACCTCATGGACAGTATGAAGAATTGGACATAACTGAATGACCAACCAGTAACAAATAAATGTACATGTTTTTTCCCCTCGTACAGTGTAAACTTCTTGAAGGCAGGGTCCTTTTAATTTTTTCCTATTTCTCCATCACTTACCACAGTGCCTAGCACATAGTAGATGAGTAATAAATGCTTATTGATTAATTGACCTCATTTTCTTTTTTTTTAACATTTTAAAAATTAATTTATTTATTTTCTTATTTACATCATTCATTTCCACGAGATTTTGAGTTACAAATTTTCTCCCCATCTTTCCCCTACCCAACACCTCAAAACAGCCATCCCACTGTATACCCCCTCCCCCAATCTGCTCTCTCCTATGTCCTCCCCCCATTAACCCTCTGACTTTCTGGTAGGGCAGGATGGATCTCCCTACTACAGTGCCTGTGTATCTTAATTCCCAGTTGGATGTAGATAATAATAATAATAATATACATATATATACATATATATTTTTAACATTTGATTATAGAGCTTTACATTCTAGATTCTTTCCCTTCCTCCCTCATCACCCACCATCACTGGAAGGACAAGTAATTAAAGACAGGCTGTACATGTGTAATTACAAAGAACCTCTCCACAGTGGGCATATTGTGAGAGACTGATTATATGTCCCTCCTTCCTATCCCCCCCCATTCTCTTCTCTACCCTGACCCTGTCCCTGTCCCTTTATAGAAGTGTGTACTTCCATCAACCCTCGCCCCCACCCTGCCCTCCCCTCCATCATCCCACCTCTCCTCCCCATCCCCCCTACTCTCCTGTGTGGCTAGATACCCAGTTCAGAGTTTATGTCGTTCCTTCCCTAAGCCAAATTCAATGAGAGTAAGGTTGACCCTTTCCCTTTTACCTTCCTGTTCTTCCTCTCCATTGTAGCAATTATTCTTTGCCTCTTCTATGAGATGATTAACCCCATTCTGACTCTCCCTGTCTCCTCTCATTCTAATCCTCTCCCACCTCAGGA
>JAQQSU010009375.1:0-12709 GCA_028627135.1 Pseudochirops cupreus | reverse complement strand
TCTTTTTTCGATCATGGCTTTCAGGTGGTCCAATAATTTTTAAATTATCTCTCCAGGATCTATGAGATGTTTCACGTTGCCTTCAATGTGAATTTTTTCATTTGTTTGGATCTGTTTTATAGTATCTTGATTTTTCATGAAGTCATTAGCTTCCAATTGCTCCAATCTAATTTTGAAGGAGTTGTTCTCTTCAGTGAATTTTTAGAATTCCTTTTCCATCTGGCCAATTCAGCTTTTTAAGGCTTTCTTCTCCTCACTGGCTTTTTGGGCCTCTTTTGCCATTCGAGTTAATCTATTTTTTAAGGTGTTATTTTTGTCAGTGAGGTTGTTGACTCTCTTTTCATGATATTCTTGCATCCTTCTCATTTCTCTTCCCAATTTTTCCTCCACTTCTCTTACTTGATTTTCAAAATCTTTCTTGAGCTCTTCCATGGCCTGTAACCAGTTTGTATTTTTCTTGGAGACTTTTGATGCAGGAGTTCTGACTTCACTGTCTTCCTCCTGTTCCATGCCTTGATCCTTTTTGTCCCCAAGAAAGGATTCTGTGGTCTGTTTGTGCTTCCTCTGCTTGCTCATATTGCCAGCCAATTACTTGATGTTTGAGCTCTTTGCCATGGTAGAACTCTGCTTCCAGAAAAGGGAGAGCTTTGTCCCAGATTGCTGGGGTTTTCACAGCTGCCAAAGTTTGTAGGAGGGTGCCGTCTCTATAGCCCCCACAAGCTCTGGCTCACTGGTCACACACCCCAGGACCACCACCCAGGACCGTGATCCAGATCCAAGCAGGTTAAAGCAAGAGCAATTACCCTGTGATTGGTCGCTTGGTCCCCCTATAATCTGTAGGCCAGGATCTCCTGAGGCAGCCATGGGGTGCAGCCACCATGCTTTCACTGCTTCTCACCCCCGGGACAGGAGCTGGACCTTCCATCCTGTTCCAATAGAATTCCACACTGACCTTAACTTTGGCATTTATGGGTTGAGAAGACTGGAAGCCACCACAGCTGCTGGTTATTCACTCTCCTGAAGTCTGCTCTGGCTGCTGCTAGTAGGGGCCACCCTAGGGCTGGAACCATGTGGCTTCTGCAGGATTGCATTCAGCTCCCAGCACACTGCAATAGACGTTTCCTGTTGGCCTGCTGGGCTGTCTTCAGTGGGAAATTTGTTTCTCTCTGTCACTTTGTGGGTTCTGTAGCTTTAGAACTTGTTTAGAGTAATTTTTTTTTTACAGGTATTTGAGTTGTTTGGAGCCGGAGCTCACATCAAGTTTGTGCTTCTATTCTGCCATCTTGGCTCTGCTCTTTTCATCTTTTCTTACAATACAGCAGTATTCCATCTCATTTCAGATGCTATGACTTCTTCAGCCATTCACTAATTGATGGGCATGTCCTTAGTTTCCAATTCTTTGCCACTGAAAAAGAGCCGATATAAAGATTTCTGTGCATATGCATTCTTTGTCTTTGATCTCTTTGGGATACAGACCTCATCCTGAAATTGCTAGGTACTAGCATAGGCACAATTTTATAACCCTTTGGGCATAGTTCCAAATTGTTCTCCAAAATGGTCAAACTAATTCACAACTCCACCAACAATACATTAGTCTCCCCATTTTTCTACAACTTCTCAATTACTTGCCATTCGTCTTTTGGGTCATCTTAGCCAATGTGATGGATGAAGTAGTATCTCAAAGCTGTTTTAAATATCATTACTCTAGTTATTACTGATTTAGAACATTTTCCATGTGATTATTGATGGCTTTGACTTTTTTTTCCTCTGAAAAATGCCTGTTCCTATTCTGTGAACATTTGTCACTTGTGGGATGGCCCTCCTTTTGATAAATTTGGGCTTACTTCCCTTTATATTTGATTTATGAGATCTTGAGCAGAGAAACTTGCTATCCTATCTCCCCAACCTTCCTCCACCACTATGCCTTCCTGCTTATTTTGACTATGTTGGTTTTCTTTGTGCAAATCATAAGGAAGATCTGAGGTCCACTTCATTAGAGGGGACCATGGACTCTTTAATAAAGTGCCACTAGCTTCAGGGATCTACCTCAGTGATTTTTCTTTCAGACTGGGTAATTATAATGCCCACTATCTCCTAATTTAATAATATCATCCCTGTGTGTAAATCATATCCCTGTTTTGAGCATATCTTAGGATATGGTGTGAGATGTTGTTCTATGCCTAGTTTCTATCAGACTACTTTCCAAGTTTTCCCAGAAGTTTTTGGCCAATGGTGTGCTCTTGTCCCAGTAGCTGGGATTTTCAGATTTATGTAACACTAGGATACTGAGCTCATTTACTGTTATATATCTGTGTACCTATTCTATTCCATATCTCAATCACTCTATTTCATATTCAGTACTAAACTATTTTGATGATGAGCATTTTTATACGATGGTTTGAAATCTGGTCATGTTAGGATCCCTTACTTCACATTTTCCCCCAATGTTTCCCTTGAAATTCTTGACCTTCAGTTCCTCTACATGATTTTGTTGTTTTTTCTTCCAATTAAATGAAGCAGTTCTTTAATATGATATGGCACCAAATAAGTAAATTACCTTAGGTAGCACTATAAATTTGTTGTACTAGCTCAGTCTACGCACAAGCAATCAATATTTCTGTAATTATTTAGATGTGAAAAAGCCTCACTGGTGACTGAGACACTGAGTGAGAGTTTTTGTAACAAACATGATCCAGCCTAGCTTTGTTCTACAGCATTTGGGAAGGAAGGAAAGAAGGAAGGAAGGAAGGAGGGAAGGAAGGAAGGAAAGGAGGGAGGGAGGGAGAAAGGAAGGAAGAAAGGAAGGAAGAAAGGAAGGAAGGAAGGAAGAAAGGAAGGGAGGGAAAAAATTGGGGTAATCCAGGGATGAGACTTTGTAAGGCAAGATCTGTGATAAGATAAGGAGCTAAGTGATGCAAGAGAAGAGAATAGTGTATACTGAATTCATTCACCAAAGGGTCAAGATGGGGAAAAGTGTGGTTATACTATTATGGAAAATACTGTCAGAAAGAGACAAGTGGTCTAACAATTATAGGCCTGGTAAGGGTGAAGAATAGGTTTTAGATTACAAAGTAAAGAAAGAAAGGCAGAGAATGACAATAGTGATCAGATAAGCACATTTCAGAAGTTATGACCATAGAGGAGTTGCATTGGTAGGAGTTGCATTGGTAGGAGTTGGGAAGATTGAAGGTATGACCATCTGTGTGTTCCTGAGGTTGGGTGGAGGATAATTTTATGGGAAATGAGTAAATTGAGAAACTGAGAGATAAAGGTTTTTGAGGGAGCATGTTGTTGTGTGGCTCTGCATGTTCAAGTCCTCTGATTTGAGTCCAGGAGTTGGAGAACAATGAAAGACTAAGTCAGTCAATGAAGTCATTGAGGGATGATGGAGAGTGTCCTTGAGGTGGAGACACAAAAGCTAACAGATTTCTTACTGGGTGGTAGATATGGATTCAGTGAGCTTCAAAGAAGAGTTTGCTGAATGATGAAAGTAGAGAGAGAATCTATAAGTAACAATGGGGAGCAAGGGATATTCAGAATTCCCACTTGAATCAGAGTGGCTGTATCCTGGTAGAATAGGGTGACCCAATAAGCTTCAAGGGTCCATGTCTCCCCTTTCCAATCATGTTCTCCCCTCAGTTTCAGAGGATGTCAGAGACACATACATATTCCAGTAGAAAGGAAGGAAAGCCACTTTGGGCCTTTTCATCTAGATATTTCTTGTCTTGGATCTCATTGAGCCCTCATGTTTTCCTGCCAAACTTGTCCCTGGAACCCCTCATAGGAAACTAACATTCCTAAACTGAACAAAGATGCTAAAAGATGTAAAACTCTCAGTGTGGAATGAGCCGTGGGAAGAGAGATACACTAATGCAGTGTTGCAAGAGCCTTGAATTAATCCACTATTTCTGCAAAATGATATAGGGGAGGGAGGAAATAAGTATTTATATAGCTCCTATTATGTGCCCCAAATGGCTAAGAGCTCCAAATATATGATCACATTTGACCCTCATGAAGACTCTGAGTGGAAGGTGCTTTTGTTATGCCTTTTTTGTAGATGAAAAACCAAACCAAAAAGTCAGATGATGAAATCACAGGGCCGTGCACAAATTATTGTGCCATTAGAAAGACCAGATTCCCTTTTCTTTTTATTATCAATATATCCCCCCTCACCAGGTAACAGTGTTCTTAGGATTCTTCTGTTTGGTCTGAGGAGATCACAAGCTAATAAACAGATGAAAATAAGAGCTAACATGGATATGGCACCTACTATGTAACAGACACTGTCCTAAGCGCTCTAGAATTAATATCTCATTTTATCCTCACACCATTCCTGGGAGATATGTGCTATTATCATTTCCATTTTATAGATGTGGAAGCTGGGGCAGAGATTAAGTGACTTGCCCATGGTCACACAGCTAGGGCAAGTGTTTAAGGCTGGATTTGAACTCAGATCTTCCTGGTTCCAGATGTACTATATTCTCTGTGCCAACATGCTTAGTAGCTACAGGCACTTTTCTCCCAAGGACCACTGTAATACTGACTGTAACTAAGAATATGCCAGCATAGTACTGAAATGCAAGATATAACAAACTCTCCATACAGAAGAGAAAAGCAAAATATTTATTCAGGCACAGGAAAGCCAAATCCCAACACCAGAAAACAATTGATTATACCAAAAAAGAAGTTAATATACCATAACATAGCAGGGAGCCATGCTGTGCCTAATTATCTCCTTTCCTGCATCCTCTCTTCTCTCCAGCTCTAACTGCTTTGACTCCCAGCTTCCTCTGACCACACATTCAGCAAACTCCTCCTACCACAGGCTCCATGTGGTTACATTTGACCTACTAAGGGGCAGGGGAGCTCTTCAAATTCCCATTTCCATTACATTTGGCCCCAAGATATTTCATGTCCCTTACAAAGCTAAAATGCATGAATAATTTCTTTCGCTACATAGATTATTGAGATTTTAGGGGCAACTGGTGTCAATAGAACTTTACAATGATATAAGAGAAAGAACAGGAAATAAGCACATAAAACAACATCTTAGGGTGGGGCTGGAGCACAAGCACGCTATAATTCCCCCCTCAAACCAACGAGGCTCAAAACCTTGGGGTAAGGGGCAAAGGTTTCTTCTTCCAATAGCTACTTCTTGCTAAAATTGGATGCAGAACTGTCCCTGCCACAAAAGGTCACATTTGAGAGGTCAGTTTTTTAGCTGGCATCTGCAGCTTGGTAGACACCAGATCCAGCAGATCCCATTCAAGAGGTTAGTTCTTTAGCTGGCAACCTCAGATTGGTTGACACCAGGTGCAGGGGTGACACATCACAGTCATGGACAGTGGGTGACATCAGGCTTAAGCAATCAGGCATCTGCAGGTGGAGGGTACTAAGCCCTCAGGAAACAAATCTAGCAAACAAGTTTAACAGACACAAAGCAAAAAGAAATCAAGGAGACAATAATCAGAAGCAGGGTAGATATAGGGTCAACCTTGCTTCTGGAGTCCACTATCATAGCCTCATTCATGGTAGAATATATGAGTTAAAGGTACAATTTGGTAATCATCTTCCCCTTAATAACAATTACAGTATTGTCTTTCCCATGTATCACAGTTTCCACAGCCTTTGGGACATTGTCTGGCTTCCACTTTACCCATACGTTACCTCCAAATTTTATTTCTATCAGTAGAACCAAAATCCTTAGTTCCTCTGATAGTTATTACAGGAGTGTCATTTTTCACAAGGACTAACAATCACTTGAACTATTCTATCATTTTTACAAAACTGCATAGGTTTTCACCTAAATTGTAGAATGTCACAATAATTTTCCTCGATAATTAGAATCTATTACTCTAGCCAATACATGTATTCCTCAAGTTGCTAATTCTGATTTAGGTAATATCCACCAAAAATGATTTTTAGGGTTTATCATACATATTCCAGTAGAGATTCTCCTTATTTCTTTTCTATCCAACCCCAAATCCTCTAAACAGTGTAAATCATATCCTGCCAAACCAAGAGCTCCTGGATATGGTGCTAGGACATTTTGCCTCATGGTCCAATACTCAGTATTTTGGATCTCATGTATTTGCTATTTTCTAATTTGCATTTCTGAGGACATGATTCTGGCCAGAGGTGTACTTTCTCCCAATGATCTATTATTCAAATTATGCAAAGCAGTGAACAAATTATCCATCCAATATTGATGCTAATTATTAGAACTTAACTTCCTTAACTGTTCTTTCAATAATCCATTCATTCTTCAATTAACCCAGATGCTTGTGGACAATATGTAATATGATAGATAGATCGATATGTATCTCTCTCTCTCTCTCTATATATATATATTCTATATTGTTTAACATATAATCTCTTCATTTCCTTTGAAACGTGACCCACTGTCACTTTGAATCTGCATTAGGGTTCCATAAAATAGACTTATGAGATCAAGAGTTTTACAGGTGTTTTTCTGGGTTGCATTCTTATAGGTACAAGTCAAATAGGTGTCAACACAAGTACATATAAATTTGCATCCTTTATGGTGCGGTTGGGGACCAGTATAATCTCTTTGCCAAATTTGGGCTGGATCTTTTCCCCTTGCTATCTCTCCAATTACTACCCAACGAACAGTTCATGCCTTTTCCAGTTGACACGTATGACATTCCTCTGCTACCAGTTTTAAGAATGAATTTGAGATACAAATACCTCAATCTTGTGTCCCCCGGTGTGTGGCCTGGATCCCAAAAAGGCCAGCTGTTTGATGGACTCATTTGTTTTAATAACAAATCATCAGTTGGTGTCAGAATAGGGACAATATGTTCAGTAGCAAAATCTTTGCTAGTCAATCAGCATACTCACTGTAACCACTTTCTGGTGTGGTGAGGGTCACATAAGCATCTAAATGAAAAACTGACAACTTGGTAACCAAAGACATGTTCCATATATCTTCCTATAATGCTTTGTCCCAGACTTGTTTACCATGAATTTCCTAATTTTGATTTTTCCACACGGGCATCCATGTAGCTACCCCATTCCTACCACCCATGAACCAGTAGATATATGACACTGTCCTCTTTGTTCTGTTTTGATGGCTTGATGTACTGCCATAGGTGCAGCATACTGACTACTTCCACCTGCCCCTGTACTTTCTTTAGTCTACCTAGTACATGGGTTAATAGGCTACCATTTTCCAGTATCTTTAGTGGCTCAAATATTTTGTTGTCCCACCAGCAAACGATGCATGTCTTTTTTGTTTTTCAGTTAATCCATCATATCCCTTCAATCCACTTTACCAAGGATTGTATGAATTGTTGCTTTAGTTCAGGGGGTGTATCATTTCCCTGAGTCTCAATGTTAGCGCTAGATTCAGATAGAACAGAAACTCCACTTTTACCTATTTTAGATCTATTTCAAATATGCCATTTCCATTTAATTACGGTAGGCCCTTGTGTATGTCCAATTCTGTGAGAAGCTAGGGTACTCATTACCCAAGTCATAAATGGGATTCCAGGCCTTAATATCACTTCATGGCCCAGAGTCAGTTGTTTAGTCTCTGCCAAAACCCAATATGCAGCTAACAACTGATTTTCAAAACAGGTATGTTGGGGGAAAAAAGGGGAGGGGGGGAGTATATTGACCTCTAGATGTAGGGAGTTTCCTAGACCAAAATCATGAAGGTACATTTTGGCTTTGTTGTTTTTGCAATACATTCCAGTTTGCATATTCATCCTATACAATCACTTATGATTCTACCAGGTCATTTTCCTTAGGCCATAAATCTAGGGCCAATTGTAGAGTAGCCTTGGCTTCTTCAAACCTTTACTCTACTGATGTCCCCAATCAAATTTTTATTTCTTCCTAGTAACATTAGATAAGGGTTTCATAATGTCCCAGATGCAGAATGTAGTGCCTCAAAGATCCAAATAATCCTATAAAGTTTTAGGCCACTTTCTTATTGTTAAGGATAGGAGAATCTCGAATCCTTTTTCAGGCTGGCAGGAGAATCTATCGGAGACCCTTATGCCATTGTATACCCCAACATTTTACAGTCTGAGCTGGCCCATAAATCTTTGCAGAGTTAATTTCCCACCTTTTGCTTTTTATATGCTCAATTAAAAGCATCAAACTCTTCTCCACTTCTTTTACACTTTTTCCCAGTATCATAAGATTATCTATGTAATGGGTAAGCTGTACACCAGGCAGTTATAATTCAGCCAAATGTTTAGCCACAATCCTATGACTAATAGTGGGTCCCATTAATAATTGGTCCCATTGTTTAGAATCTATTAGCATAGTAAAGAATTGGCTAAATCAGTAACTGTGTACCAAGTCCCATCATATTTTAGAATCCTTTCTATTAAGGAGACATTATCTTGAACAGCAGCATACATGAAAGGAATCACCTTATACAATTGTGTATAATCCACAGTCATTCTCCACATTCCATTAATTTTCATATTGACAAGATTATTCCATCAAGTGCTTGTAGATCAGTGGTTCTCAACCTTCCTAATGCCGCCACCCTTTAATACTTGTACGTAGGTGTATCTGCATGTGGGCAGACCCACCTGGAGATGGATGGAGGGGCAGTGTCTTGGTTCCTAAGATCATCAGAAATATGTGTTTTCCCATCATCTTAGGCGACCCTTCTGAAAGGGTCGTTTGACCCCCCAAAGGGGTTGCGACCCACAGGTTGAGAACCAACTTGTAGATGCTAATATTCTTGTAGATACTAACATTCTTGCTGCAACATATTCCTTTACAGTACTGGTAATTTCATCTTGCCCATCTGGCACACAATACTGCTTCAAAGTAATGCCAGAAGATTCAGGTAAAGCAATTGTGTCCATTTTTACTTTACCCTCTAAAACTATTAATTTCAATCTTCTTTCCTGCAAATTTACATCTCCCCTTAGGTAAATTTAGTCATACCTGTTAATGTATCTATTCCAATATATTCAGGAACTGGTACAATTAGCATGGTATATTCTTCCTTAGGTAAATGTACAATTTTCATCATTAGTTTGACTAGTCTGGCTGGATTGTGATGGTAACAGGAGTTTCATGAATTTATCATGGTTCCCATATAATGGAGGCCTGTACGCCAGTATCTATTAATTCCCTAGTTACAGCATTTGATCTGTTTTTCCAAGATATGGTCAAATCCATATGGGGTCTGTAATTCCGTATGCATATTTCTTTAATGTAAGCTGGGGCTTGATCAATTTCCTATTCTCCCTGCAGGTGTGATGAACCTAGATATAAGGATTCAGGAGGATCTGTAGGGTCAGTTCTTATTTTACTATTTCATCTAATATTAAACCCCCTTTCCAGGTACATTTTATATAGTTCATTAGTTAGAATACCATCTATTCTTCCAAAATCTACCCCTGCTCTCAATAGAGCAGTAAGCAATTCTTTTCTTCTCAATCTAGTCTAACTTTGAATCTGCTGGCTATTTGCTCTTCTCTGTTGAGGAAATTTATCTTTTCCCCATTTCCCCAAGTCACTCAACTGTGAAATATTATCCAGCACCTCCTAAATAGGGTGCCCTGTCTCCCCAATTTATAGAGTCAGAATTAGGTGCTTATAAGCAGGAGGAGCCATCCTCATGGTGATATTTCTATAACGCTAAGGGGGTATTGTCAAAAGCCCTGGTGCCTCCCATCATAATAGCAGTCTTCATTACCTTCTCCTTTAAGTTTCTTATACAGTCCCTACGCAAATACCAGGGTCTCTCTCCACTAGGCCACACATAATCAGTGAGCTACATTTTAATGCATCCATCTACTGCTAAAGCCAATACATTAGTTGTACTGTTACCTCCTATCATATGATGATCCCTAAAAGCTTTTTGTACAAAAGGATTCTGACTAGTACCTATACATTTCAAGAAATCCATGCTATCTACCCATACTCCTCTGGTCCCTTCATCACTGATTCTCACCATCCAACACACTAACAATTCTCCCATTCTTTGGGTGAATTGACTCAATATATCAGTAACCTCCTGCTGAGTGAAATCCTCAATTATCTCCCTGAACTGTCACCCCTGGTTCTCTTACTTTCTTCGTACTATGGGGTGAACTTCTGCTCTTGTAAAAGCCTCCTTATCTAACTTCGTTTCATTTTTCTCCCACACGGTCTTCTGGCAGTCATCACCGAGGCAATTAGGCTCAGCCTGTGCCAGACTTGCATGTACCTTCCTTTTGCTACTTTTTTACTTCTTTTTGAGAGCATAGCACACAGAAGCCTTTTCTTCTACCTCCTGAGACCCTCCAGTTTGTCCTTCTGAAAGACAGCCCAAATGCTGTAACACAGCCAACTCCCTTTCCATGTGTGTTTCCTCATCCAGCAGCATGTCTCTGCTTTTACATATATTATGGGAACCTGTCAGTAAATCCAGCTTCTTCTACACACTCCTTCCTATTCTTATCCTGGTTTTATTGGCATTCCTTGCAAATATCTTTTTAAATCCCTAGGTTCTCCCTTTCCATTTCCATTTTCCACAGAGTTCTGTACTTTTATCCCATTCCCTTGCTAGGGAGGAATAAAGGTAAATCCTCCCATCTTGGGATATCCATTTCTTCTTCTAAAGCCCTTCTGCATCCAAATAGAGGTCTGACATTTTGCGATTTCATCCTTGTTGGTAAATGTAGTGCCAACACAATATTTACAGCACTGACAGTGACTATGAGCATGTAGAGTTCTAAATCAGAAAATATAACAAACTCTCCATGTACAAAACAGAAGCAAAACATTCATTCAGACCCCAGAAAACTGAATCCCCAAAAAAGAAAGCTAAACTGAAAAATCTTGAGTCTAATCTAGTTTTAAGATTGCCCAGAAGATGCTATAACAGCCTCTTTTTTTCTTCACTTAATAGTATTATATTTTTTTCAATTAAATGTAAAACGTATTTTTCAACATTCACTTTTTTAAGATTTGGAGTTTCAATTTTTTTTTCTTCTCCCATCCCGAAGACGGCAAGCAATCTTATGTGTACATGTACAATCATATTAAACATACTTCCCCATTAGTCATGTTGTGAAAGAAGAATCAGAACAGAGGAAGAAAATTATGAGAAAGAAACTTTTTATAAAACCTGTGAAAATAATAGACTTTGAAACACTTTGAAACTCCATTGTTCTTTCTCTGTATTAGGAAAGCATTTTCTACCATGAGTCTTTTGGAACTGTATTAGATCACCGCATTGCTGACAAGCGTTAAGTCTATGAAAGTTGGTCATTGCATAATATTTCCTACATTCATAAGGTTTCTCTCCAGGATGAATTCTCTGATGTACATTAAGATCTTGCTTTCTGAAGGTCTTTCCACATTGAATATGACCATAAGTTTTTCACCAGTATGAATTCTTTGATGTCAAATAAGTTCAGAGTTGAAAAGACTTCCCATATTCCTTATATTCATAAAGGTTTCCAGTATGAATTCTCTGATGAACTCTTTAAGTTGAGTTACTCCTAAACATAGTAGTGAATCATAGATTCCCTTCAGTATGAATTCTGTGATGCAATGCAAATTGCGTACTATATCTGAAGGCCTTTCCACATTCACTGCATTCACAAGGTTTCTCTCCAGTATGAATTCTGTGATGCACTGTAAGTTGTGTCCTATCCCTACAGCCCTTCCCACATTCACTACATTCATATGGTTTTCTCTCCAGTATGAGTTCTCTGATGCAAAGCAAGGAGCCTCTTGCTCCGGAAGGCCTCCATACTTTTGTTACATTCATAAGGTTTCTCTCCAGTATGAACTCTGTGATGTTCTATTAGATGTGCCTTACTACTGAAAACCTTCTGGCATTCACTACATTCGTAAGGTTTCACTCCAGTATGGATTCTCTGATGCATTTTAAGATGTGTCTTACTCTTGAAGGCCTTCCCACATTCACTACATTCATAAGGTTTCTCTCCAGTATGAATTCTCTGATGTACTTTAAGTGGTATCTTATCCCTGAAGGCCTTCCCACATTCACTACATTCATAAGGTCTCTCTCCAGTATGAACTCTGTTATGAATTGTAAGTCGTGTCCTACTAGAGTAGGCCTTCCCACATTCACTACATTCATAAGGTTTCTCTCCAGTATGAATTCTCTGATGCACTCTAAGCTGCTTCTTATCTCTTGAAGTCTTCCCACATTCACTACATTCATAAGGTTTCTCTCCAGTATGAATTCTCTGATGGATTTTAAGTGGTGTATTATCCCTAAAGGTCTTCCCACATTCACTACTCATAAGGTTTTTCTCCAGTATGAATTCTCTGATGGACTGTAAGTTCTGTCTTATCTCTGAAGGCCTTCCTGCATTCACTACATTCATAAGGTTTCTCTCCAGTATGAACTCTGTGATGAATTACAAGTTTTCCCCTATATCTGAATTCCTTCCCACATTCACTACATTCATAAGGTTTCTCTCCAGTATGAACCCGGTGATGGACTGTAAGTTGTGCCTTGCTACTGAAGGCCTTCCCACATTCACTGCATTGATAAGGTTTCTCTCCAGTATGAACACGGTGATGAACTGTGAGTTGTGTCATATTATTGAAGGCCTTCCCACATTCACTACATTCATGTTTCTCTCCAGTATGAATTCTCTGATGCAAAGCAAGGTGCTGTTTGCTCCTGAATGCCTTCCCACATTCACTACATTCATAAGGTTTCTCTCCAGTATGAATTCTGTGATGCACT
>JAQQSU010009374.1:0-12710 GCA_028627135.1 Pseudochirops cupreus | reverse complement strand
GGCTTCAGGCCAGGCTGGTTTCGGTTCGCAGTGCTGATACGGTTCCTCTTAGCTGAGCTGACTTTAGTGGGAAGTATCTTTGTGTGCGTTTTGGAGTTCCAGGATTGGTTTAGAGTCCTATTTTATGGGTATTTTGGGGTGGCTATGTGAGAGCTGCGATGTGTTGCTGCTTCTACGCCGCCATCTTGGCTCCGCCCCCCAGTTCTGACATTTTGTAATGTTGTGAGAGTACAGTATAGGTTTGGGGGCACAAAATGTTTAGTGACATTGAAGTAAGCATGGAAGAAAGTAATGAGAGATCAAATTGGAAATATGCTTGCTTGTGAAGGGCATGCTTTCCAAGGAAAGAAGTGTAAGATTTTCTTAGGCAATTGGGATTCACTGAAGGCAAGTGAGCAAAGGAGTTAATAAACAGCTCTAAGAATGAGAATCATCATTTGACCTGGCCTAACACCAGAGGGCAGCCAGTCTTACCCTTTTTTCCCAGGGTCTTTGGGGCAGGCCTCCCAGCTGTGGCCTGTACATTCCACAAAGCAGAGTCAGGAGCCAGAAGAGTTAGGGATATGCAGACAGCTTTATTGTTCTCTTCATCCATCCATATCCATATCCATCCATATTTTATTCCCGGGGCTTCTCCTCTTTTATGCCCCTACTGAGCCCCTTGGCAAATAGCCCACCTCCCCTCTAATCATCTCTGATGCCACAAGGGTCAGGTAAACATGAAAAGGAAGGACAGAGCTCACATCCCTGGAACAGAGCATATCAATGGAACATCTGGGTCGCAAAATGCAGAATAAAACAGGACACACTGACCCAGAGACATAACTGTCGTCATGACTTCTGTGTTTTGGTGTTACTGTCCTTCTGCATTCTCAGAATATTCTGGTGCTCATGCTCCCAGGCAGAACTACACATCCCCTATCAATCATTCTGTCAGCAATTTAAATACAGATTGGAGAAATTGAGAAGAAGTGAGAATAGCTTTCGAGAAGAGTCTTTTTCTTTAGTCCATTAATGGCAGTGGGAGTAGAGAGGTAGGATCAGTCCAAGAGAGATCATAGATGGGAGGGAAGGAACAAGTATTTATTAAGTGTCTTATTAATTAGATATGAGAAAGAAAAGTCAATGAAAACTCTAAGGTTTATAATATGGGAATTGGTGAATGGTGGTGTCACAAATAGAGATGGTAAAGGAGGATCAGCTTTAATACGAAAGATAATAAGTTTACCATTTTGTATAGTTTGTAGTACCTATCAAATATCCATTCAGGCCGTAGTTCAACAACCATTTAAGGTCCTGCCTTAAATTCAGTTAAGAACATTTAGTAAGTGTTTACTATGTGCCAAGCACTGTGCTAAGTGTGGGGGCTAAAAAAATATAGTAAAAACATGTTCCCAGCTTTAAAGGTGCTCACATTGTAATGAAGAAAAAATATGCCAAAAACCAAACCACCTTGTAAATGCAAGGCAGATACAGTGTAAGTGGAACTCAGGATACAGACACAAATTGAAATGGTGCCTGCCTCAAAGAAGTTTATTGGGGGGGGGGGGTTAATGCACAGAGAAACATAAATATAAAATACATCCAAAGACATTTTTGATGAAAAGATTATTTAGAAACTGAGAGCTGCATGTTTGAAATTCAGGAGAAATATCAAGACTGCAGATATATAGCATTAAATGTGTAATTAGAGATAATGGAGTCAATCAGATTGCTGAGAGTATATTGACAGGAACAGGGCAACTCTCAGAAGCTCCCACTAAGGCATCAGGAAGATGATGAGAAATTGGGGAAGGAAACACAGAAAACTGGAGGAGAATTGGGAGGATGAAGCCAAGAAAACCAAGAAAAAAATCAGTGAATAGAAAACAATCCATAATGTTAGAAGCTACTGAAAAGACAAGAGGATTAAAAACTTGCTCTGTTCTTCTCTCTCTCTCTCTCTCTCTCTCTCTCTCTCTCTCTCTCTGTCTCTCTCTCTCTGTGTCTCTCTGTCTCTGTCTCCCTGTCTCTGTCTCTCTCTCCTGTCTCTGTCTCTTTCTTTCTCTGCTCTGCTCTCTCTCCTCTCTCTCTTCTCTCTCTCTGTCTCTCTTTCCCCTTTCTCTCTCCCCTTTCTCTCTCTCCTCTCTCTCTCTCTCTGTCTCTCTCTCTTTGTCCCTCTCTCTGTCTCTGTCTCTCTCTCTCTTTTTCTCTTACTCTCTCTCTCTCTCTTTCTCTCTCTCTCTCTCTCTCTCTCTCTCTCTCTCTCTCTCTCTCTCTGTAACGTATGGCTGTGTCAGTTGAATTATAAAGGAAAACTGAGCACTGCAGAATCAGTGCTTTTGAATCATGGTCCTGGAGAAAAGTTTTGAGAGTACCTTGGAGAGCAAGGCGATCAAATCAGTCAATATATAAAGACTTTGAATCAGACTAGTCCTTGGAAAGTCAAATAGTGAAGCTTAAATACTTTGATGACATAATGAAAAGATGGGACTCAGTGGAATATAATCTGAAGTTGGGAAGGATTGAAGACAGAAGAAGGCAATGGCAGAGGATGAGATGGATAAAGTTGGATATATAGCATCATGTAAGCAAAGATCATGAACATGCACAGACTTTGGGAATTAATGGGGGATAAAAGACCTGTGCAATGGTTCATGGAATGACAGAGTCAGACATGCCTGGGCTACTGTACAATTGTTTCTAGTTTTTTGCTACAATAAAAGAAGCTCAGAAATTTGGCTATAACATTTCTGGGAATTTTCATTTGGGGATATCTTTCTTTTAATTTCCACAATATCTCCAGTTTTAGAAGATCAGGGAAATTGTTCTTTATAATTTCTTGAAAAATTACGTTGAGGCTCTCTCTTTGAACATGACTGTCAGGTTGTTACATAATTTTTAATTCTTCTTTTTCACAAATTTATTTTTAGTATTCAACATTCACTTTCATAAGAATTTGAGTTTTAAATTTTCTCCCCCTCCCTCATGTTGTCCCTCTCCAAGATGGGGTGCAATCTGATATAGGCTGTACTTACACATTCACGTTAAACATATTTGCACATTAGTCATGCTGTATAGAAGAATTAGAACCAATGATAGGAGTCATGAGAAAGGAGAAACAAAATAAAAAGAGAGAGAGCAAATAGTATACTTCAATCTGCTTTCACACTCCACAGCTCTTTCTCTGAACGTGGATGTCCATTATGAGTCTTTTGGAATTGTCTTAGATCCTTATTTTTCTGAGAAGGTGTAAATCTATGATAGTTAGTCATCACACAACATTCCTGTTACTGTGTATAGTCTTGTGGTTCTGCCCACTTCACTCACCATCAGTTCATGCAAGTCTTTCCAGGTTTTTCTGAAGTCTACCTGCTCATCATTTCTTATAGAACAATAGTATTCCATTATATTCATATGCCACAACTTGTCCAACCATTCCCCAACTGATGGGTATCCCCTTGATTTCCAGTTCTTTGCCACTACAAAAAGAGCTGCTATAAATATTTTTGTACATATGGGTCCTTTTCCTATTTTTATGCTCTTTTGTGTAACTGGCACGGTAGAAGGGAGGGCAGACTGGAGGAAGGGGTTATCAGGATTCATGCCCTATTGGGGTGGGGAGAGGGGAGAGATGAGGAGAAAATTTTCAACTGAAAATCGTGCAGAAACAAATGTTGACAACTAAAAATAAATATATTAATTAAAACAATTAAAAAATGAATAGCTATCAGAAGATTAGTTTGAACCTAAAAGTTCTATACTCTAGACTAGCAATATTTAAGGGTACAGGTCCCATCATACATTTTTTCATTCCTACTGTGTTTTGTGTTTTCTTCTGATCTACCTCTCTATTTCTTGGCGAGTACCAAGTAGTTTTGATGATTGTTGCTTTATAATACAATTTAAGATCTGGTATAGCTAGGCCATGTTCTTGTGTATTTCATTTCATTAATTCCCTTGATATTCCAGACTTTTTGTTCTTTCAGATGAATTATGTTGTTATTTTTCCAGCTCCATAAAATATGTTTTTTTGTGGTTTGAGTGGTTTGGCACTGAATAAGTAAAGTAATTTAGGGAGAATTTTCATTTTTATTATATTGGCTCAGCTTACCCATAAGCAATTGATATTTTTCCAGTTATTTCGATCTGACATTATTGGTGTGAGAAATGCTCTGTAACTGTGTTCATAGAGTTCTTAGGTTTGTCTTGGAAGGTAGACTCCCAAATATTTTATATTGTCTACAATAACTTTAAGTGGAATTTTTTCTTGCTATTGGGCTTTCTTAATAATATATAGAAATGCTGATGATTTATGTGGGTTTGTTGTATATACTGCAACTTTGCCAAAGTTGTTCATTATCTCTCTAGGATTCTCCAAGTATACCATCATATCATCTGCAGAGAGTCATAGCTTTGCTTCTTCTTTGTCTATTGTAATTTATTTTTCTTCTCTTATTGCGAAGTCTAACATTATTGGATACGATATTAGATAACAGTGATGATAATGCACATTCCCCCAACCTTAATGGAAATGCATCTAGCTTATACCTGTTACATAAACTACTTGCTAAAGGTTTTAAGTAGATGCTCCTTCTCACTCCATTTGTCCCTATTCTCTCTAGTGTTCTTAATAGGAATGGGTGTTGTGTTTTTTCAAAAGCTTTTCATGTGAGATAACCATATGCTTTTTGTTAGATTTGTTGTTGATATGGTAGATTATGCTGATAGTTTTCCTAATATTGAACCAGCCATGCATTCCTGGTATAAATCCAATCTGATCATACTATAGTAGCATTGTGATAAGTTATTGTAATCTCTTTACAAATGTTTTGTTTAAAATATTTGCTTCTATATTCATTAGGGAAATTAGTCAATAATTTACTTTTTCTGCTTTGGTTCTTCCCTGTTTAGATATCAGCACCGTATTTGTATAATACAAAAAGAACATTGCAGGACTCCTTCACCTGTATTCCCTAATAGTTTATATAGTATTGGAATTGTTCTTTAGGTGCTTGATAGAATTCACTTGTAAATCCATGAGGCCCTGGAGATTTTTTCCTGGAGAGTTCATTGATGCCTTTTTCAATTTCTTTTTCTGAAATTTAGCTATTTATGTATGTCATTAACTCTTCTGTTAATCTGGGCAACTTATATTTTTATAAATATTCATCAATTTCAATAAGATTGTCAAATTCATTGGCATACAGTTGGATAAATTGTTTTGATTTCCTCTCCATTGTTTGTGAATTTACCCTTTTCATTTTTAATACTGGTAATTTGATTTTCCTCTGTTTAAAAAAAATCAAATTAGCCAAAAGTTTATCTATTTTATATTTTCATAAAACCAACTCTTTATTTATTAGTTCAATGGTTTTATTAATTTCAGCTTTATTAATCTCTCCTTTGGTTTTCAGTATTTCTTGTTTGGTATTTAATTGGGGAATTTTAATTTGCACTTTTTCTACCTTTTTTAGTTTCATGCCCAATTCATTGATCTCATCTTTCTCTATTGTATTCATATAAGCATTGAGAGATATGACATTTTCCCTAAGAACTGCCTTGGCTGCATCCCATAAGTTTTGTTATGTTGTGTTATTATTGTCATTCTCTTAGATGATGCTATTGATTATTTTTATGATTTAGTTTTTGATCCACTCATTCTTTAGGATGAGATTATTTATTTTCCAGTTACTTGTTTCATGTTTCTATGGCCTTATATTACATGTATTTTTATTTTCATCATGATCTGAAAAGGATTCATTTAATATTTCTGTCTTTCTGCATTGGATTGTGAGGTTTTTATGCCTTAATACAGGGACATTTTTTGTTTACGTATCGTGTGCCACTTAGAAAAAGTCATATTCCTTTCTATTCCCATTCAGTTATCTCCAGAGATCCCTGGGCAAGTCACTTAGGCTGGTTTGCCTCAGTTTCTCATCTAAAAAATGAATTAGATAAAGAAACGGCAAACCACTTCACTATCTTTGCCAAGAAAACCCCCTCAAATGGAAACATGAATAGGTGATATGACTGAAACAACTCAAGAAAAAGAAAACAACCTTTAGAATTCAGAGGAGTATTCAGGATCTGGGCATTGCCATGTGAAATATACAGCTAAGCTCTTTCATTCTTCATGTCTGTGGTCCTTCTGAGAAGATACAACAATTTTACTAAATGTAGATTCATTGGCTCAAAGGTATTGTTACATTCCATTGTTTTATGACCTACAACTCCTTTTTCCTTACCTGTCCCATATAGATTTTTTATTTGCAGAGGACAGGAAAATAAACAGTAAGATCACGTTAAATCCTTGTAGGAAAATGTTTCCCTCCAGTTGCTTCCTGTTAAATAGTTAGGAGCTAAGTACTCCTTTGCTTGCCATTACAGTAACCGAATGAGCGACAAGATTAGTTATCAAAATATCTTAACCAGTTAGAGAACAGGGCAAAATGGAGTTCCTTTGCTTGCCATTACAGTAACCGAATGAGTGACAAGATTAGTTATCAAAATATCTTAACCAGTTAGAGAACAGGGCAAAATGGAGTCAAAGACAATGAGTTCTGGTACCCATAACAGTAAAGTCTTGAGCCAGTGCACAATAGATCATCTTCACAAACCAAGGACAGTAGAGCCATGAGTGTACGGAAGTGGTTATAGAAATGATGTATGCGTTTTTTGTGGACTGCAAGATCAGTACAAGTGAGCAGTGTTATGTAGCAGCCAACAAGTCAATGCCTTCTTGGCCTGCACTAAGATGAATGGGGAGAGATACAATGTCCTCTACCCTCACCAGGCCTCACCTGGCATCTGGATTCAATTCTCAGAATGATGCCTGCAGAATGACATTGAAGGTGGAAAATATTTCAGAGATGTGCATGCAGCATGGCCCTTAAGCCTTTGATATGTGAAGGAACTAGGAATATGTAGCCCAGGGATGAAAGGACACAGGTGTGCCAGCATAATTGTCTTTAAGTATTTGAAGTCTTGTCATGTGAAGGAAAGATCAAGTTTGCTCTCTGGGAGGTCACCAGTGACTTCTAATCAGCCCTTTATGATTTTTTTTTAAGTTGAGAACATTTAAAAAAATAATTTATTTTTTGTTTTTAACATTCATTTCCACAAGATTTTGAGTTACAATTATTACTCCCTTTCTTTCCCTTACACCCAAACCAAAACAGCAAGCCTACTGAATACCCCTTCCCCCAATCTGTTCTCTCTTATATCCTCCCCCATCACCTTCCTAACTTTCTAGTAGGGCAAGATGGATTTCTATACTCCCATACCTATATATCTTATTTCCCAGTTGCATGTAAAAAAACCAATTTTATTAAACATTTGTTTTTAAAAATTTGAGTTCCAAATTTTCCCCCTTCTTCCCTCCTCACCGGCCCCCACTGGGAAGATAAATAATTCAATATAGGTTGTATATGTGTAGTTATGCAAATCATTTCCATAATAGTTATATTATGAAAGACTAACTGTATTTCACTCCATCCTATCCCACCCCCCTTCGCTTATTCTTTTTTCTCCTTTGACCTTATCCCTTTTCAAAAATATTTGCTTCTAATTATCCTCTCCCCCAATCTGCCCTCCCTTCTATCATCCCCCCTCTCATCCCCTACCCCCCTATTTTCCTGTAGGGTAAGGTACCCAATTGAGTGTGTATGTTATTCCCTCCTTAAGCCAAATTCAATGAAAATAAGGTAGTCCCTTTCCCTTTCACCTTCCTGCTCTTCCCCTCCATTGATTTCCAATTGCTTTAACAGTTTCCTCTTGCCTCTTTTATATGAGATAATTTGTCCTAATCTATCTGTCCCTTTCTCTTTCTCCCAATAAATTCCTCTCTCACCTCTTAATTTTATTTTTTAGTTATCATTCCTTCATATTTAACTCATCCGATGCCTTCTGTCTATGTATACATGAACATACATATGCCCACACTCACATATATGTTTATATACACATACACCCTCCTATACATACATATATATTCCCTTCAACTTTTCTCATACTGACAAAAGTCTTATGAGTTACAATTATTGTTTTTCCATGTAGGAATGTAAATAATTCAGCTTTAATAAGTTCCTTATGATTTCTTTTTCCTGTTGACCTTCTCTTGCTTTTCTTGTTTCTTGTATTTGGAAGTCAAATTTTCTGTTCAGCTATGGTTTTTTTCATCAAGAATGCTTGAAAATTCTCTATTTCATTGAATGACCATATTTTCCCCTGTAGCATTATACTCAGTTTTGCTGGGTAGGTGATTCTTGGTTTTAGTCCTAGCTCCTTTGACCTCCAGAATATCATATTCCAAGACATTCAGTTCCTTAATGTAGAAGCTGCTAGGTCTTGTGTTATCCTGATTGTGTTTCCACATTACTCAAATTGTTTCTTCCTGACTGCTTTCAGTATTTTCTCCTTGACCTGGGAACTCTGGAATTTGGCTATAATATTACTAGGAGTTTTCTTTTTTGGGATGTTTTTCAACTGGTGATGGGTGAATTATTCCTATTTCTATTTTACTCTCTGGTTCTATAATATCAGGGCAAATGTACTTCATAATTTCTTGAAAGATAATGTCTAGGCTCTTTTTTTTGATCACGGCTTTCAGGTAGTCCAATAATTTTTAAACAATCTCTCCTGGATCTCTTTTCCAGGTCAGTGGTTTTTCCAATGAGATTTTTCACATTGCCTTCTATTTTTTTCACTTGTTTGGATCTGTTTTTATAGTATCTTGATTTCTCATAACGTCATTAGCTTTCAGTTGCTCCAATCTAATTGTGAAGGATTTATTCTCTTCAGTGAGTTTTTGAAATTCCTTTTCCATCTGGGCAATTTGGCTTTTTAAAGCATTCTTCTCCTCATTGGCTTTTTGGGCGTCTTTTGCCATTTGAGTTAGTCTGTTTTTTAAAGTGTTATTTTCTTCACTGTATATTTGGGTCTCCTTTAGCAGGGTGTTGACTTACTTTTCATGATTTTCTTGCATAATTCTCATTTCTCTTCGCAATTTTTCCTCCACTTCTCTTACTTGCTTTTCAAAATCCTTCTTGAACTCCTCCATGGCCTATAACCAATTTATATTTTTCTTGTAGTCTTTCGATGCAGTAGTTTTGACTTTACTCTCTTCTTCCCACTGCAGGTATTGATCCTCTGTCTCAGAGAAAGGATTCTATGGTCTGTTTGTGCTTTCTTTGCTTCCTCATGTTGCCAGCAAATTACTTGGCTTTCGAGCCCTTTGCCACAGTACAACTCTGTTTCCAGATTACAGAGAGCTTTGTCCCAAATTGCTGGGGTTTTTACAGCTACCAGAGCTATTAGGAGGGCACCTTCTCTACAGCACCCACAGGCTCTGGCTCACTGGCCACACACCCCAGGACCACCACCCAAGACCACCATCCAGATCCAAGCAGGTTAAAGCAAGACCAATTACCCTCTGAATGGTTGCTTGGTCCCCCTATGATCGCTGGCCAGGAGCTCTTAAGGCAGCCAAGTGGTGCAGCTGCTGCACCTCTGTCACTTCCCTTCCAGGGTGCAGGGGTTGGACCATGCTCTTCCATCCCTCTGTGTTCAAACAGGGTTCCACACTGACCTTTTGCTTTCTCTTTGGTGTTTATGACTTGGAAGTCTGGAAACCACCACAGCTGCTGGTGATTCACTCTCCTGAAGTCTGCTCTGGCCACTGCTGGTCAGGGCTGCTCTGGGCCCAGAACCATGGCTCATGAGGGACTGTGCTTAGCTCCCAGTGCTCTGCGACAGACCTTTCCTGTTGGCCTGCCAGGCTGCCTTCAGCGGGAGATTTGTTTCTCTCTGTCTCTTTGTTGGTTCTATAGTTCTAAAGTTTGTTTAGAATCATTTTTTACGTGTCTTGGAAGTGATTGGAATGGAGCTTATGCAAAGTTTTTGCTTCCACTCTACCATCTTGGCCCCACCCCATTAGCCCTTAATCAGCATCACTTTTTGGCAGCTTGGGATACTTTTCCAATTCACCTCAATGTTCAACCCTTCTCTCTATTGATTACATCCCATCTATTTGTGGAACCTGTAGCCTCCAGGCCTCATGTGGCCCTCTAGTTCCTTGAGTTCAGCCCTTTGATGGAATCCAAACTTGAAAGAACAAATCCCCTTTGGAGAAAGATTTTTTCTATAAAATGTAAACTTAGTCAAAAGGCCACACCAAAGGATCTACAAGCCCAGAGGCTGCAAGTTCCCCATCCCTGCTGTACAGATTTGTTTTCACTTTCCCATATGACTGTCAGCTCCTTGAGTCCAGTGACATTTTTTTGCATTTTTTTGTATCCCTGAAACTTAGTACAATGATTAACACTGGTTAAGCATGATTTATTGACTGACTGACTCTTTTGAATTAGGAGAGACAGCTAGGAGGTTTAGTAGATTACTGTATTAGGCCTAGAGTCAGGAAGAACTGGTTTCATGTTCAGACTCGTATATTTAAAAGTTGTGTGACCTGAGTAAGTCACTTAACCTCTGTTTGTCTCAGTTTCCTCAACTGTGAAATGGGGATACTAATAGCACCTAACATTCCAATATTCCACATATTTTTAAAGTGCTTAGCACAGAGCCTAACACATGGTAGATGCTTAATAAATCCTTCCTTTCTTTATCCCTTCGTCCTTCCTTCCTTCCTTCTCTTTTCCTTTTAGTTTTGTTATGCTCCAGTATCCTTGACTAGATAACTTTTCATTTGCCTGACCCCTAAATTTGAGTGTCCTCCCCCAGATTCTGACTTGAGCCCTGTACTTTTGGAATCTGTATTTGAGGAAGTGCCAAGGCCATCCGCTTTCAATTCTCACCATGCTCTAATACTAATTCTCCAGAATTTTTCACCCTACTCCCTGCTATTCCCCGTCATGTCATAGGTACCTTCTTCATGACAACTACTTTACAGCTTGATTTTGAGTATTGTCTGGTGTGGGAGAAAGAAATATTTGCTTTGAGAACTTGGCCCTTTCTCCCATATTTCAACCTTGTAATGTGCACAGAAACTTTCCCCTGAATAGTTTGGTTGAAGGGAGTAGAGTGTCAGTAGTATGAGTGGAATGGTTGGAAAAGATTGGTGATTTCCCCATTCCAAGGGTGGGGGCCAGATGACAGGGGCTGAGAATCCTATGCCTCCTTCCTTCAGCACTTCAGCAGATGGACATTTTTCCCTACAGCACTGTTAGACAGACTTCTGTGTTGATACTGAAACGTCAACAAAGTTGTCTCCATGATAAAACTCAATAACTATTTTAAGTAATTTCATATCTTGATCTCTCTGAAGCAACTGATAGGGCTGACCACAATCTCTTCTCATTTGCTTTCTTTTCTACTTGCTTTACACTCTACTGGTTTTCATTCTACCTCTCTCATTCCTCCTTTATCTTTCTCTCCTTATTAGCTGTACTATTTTTGAACCCTGAAGATAAATAATTCTCAAGGTTTGGTTCTTTTCTCTCTACATACTTTCTCCTTTGGCATTCCTACAGCTTCAAATAGTACCCTTACAGGAATGGCTAAGAACTTACTATCTCCCTCCCTGATTGTCCTTTGACATTCTCAGCTCACATCTGTAACTGCCACAGGGTACCTTCTTGATGTCACATCAGCAAATATAATTCATAAACATAAACATAAACAGAACTTTTTCCCATTTCCATCTAACTACTTCCTCCTATCTCACAATTTCTGTAATTGGTGCTACCATTCACCTAGGCTTCTGGGTTTGACACTTTTCTGTTATCTTTGACTTCTTGTTTTCTCTCTCCTCAAATTTCTTTTCAGTTATGCCAAGTTCTACTGTGTCTAACCACACAAGATTTCACATGATTACAGACTTGTGAGAGTTGGTTGGGATTCCAGCTGCCATCTAGTCAAACCTGTACCCAAGAGTAAGTCCAATTACACCATAAGAAATAATTGGTGATCCAGGTTCTCTCAAATTGGTCTCATCTTTCTAAATCATGCTCTCTCTGTTTCCATTAATGCCATTTATTTTTACATCATTATCAGTATGGTAGGTGCATGATACACACACACTCGTATATATATATGTATTATACACACACACATATAAAATCAGTGACAGAAAGAATAGTCCTATGGATTTGTAAGCAATAATTTTTCTTCCTAAGAACTTTCATATGGAATTAATATAATCAGAAAGGATATGCAAAGCAGTTGTAGCTATAGACATAGCAAACTGCCTTATGTGAGACTTCTATGAATTTTCTTTTTTTTTTAAATTTTATTTTCGTTTGCATCATTCATTTCCACAAGATTTTGAGTTACATGTTTTTTCCCCTCTTTCTCCCATGCACTGCCCCAAAACAGCCATCCCAGTGTGTCCCCCCTCCCCCAGTCTATTCTCTCCTATGTCACTTTTCAGTAGGGCAGGGTGGATCTCCCAACCACAGTGCCTGTGTATCTCAAGTTCCAGTTGGATGTAGTCAATAATAATAATAATAATAATAATAATAATAATAATAATAATTGCATATATATATAGATAGATACACTTTCATAACATTTGATTATGGAACTCCAAATTCCAGATTCTTTCTCCTCCTCCCTCGCCACCCACCCCCACTGGACAGACAAGCAATCAAATACAGGCTGAACATGTGAAATTATGCAGAACTTTTCCATAGTGAGCACACTGTGAGAGTCTGATTAAATGTCCCTTCTTCCTATCCTGCCCCCTCCATCCACTCTCCACCCTGTCCCTATCCCTC
>JAQQSU010009373.1:0-12710 GCA_028627135.1 Pseudochirops cupreus | reverse complement strand
AATTACATAAACTCTAAACTGGGCATCTTGCCACATAGAAGAGTAGGGGGAAGGGGGATGAGAGGTGGGGTGATAGAGGGGAGAGCAGGGTGGGGGGAGGGTTGATGAAAGTGCACACTTCTGTAGAGGGACAGGGACAGGGTAGAGAGTGGATGGGGGGGGTGGGATAGGAAGAAGGGACATGTAATCAGACTCTCACAATATGCCCCCTGTGGAGAGGTTCTGTGTAATTACACATGTTCATCCTGTATTTGATTGCTTGTCCTTCCAGTGGGAGTGGGTGAGGAGGGAGGAAGAGAAAGAATTTAGAATTTAAAGTTCTATAATCAAATGTTAAAAATATGTATGTATATATACAATTATTATTATTATTATCATTATTATTATTATTATTATTAAGTACATCCAAGTAGAACTTGAGATACATAGGCACTGTGGTAGGGACATCCATCCTGCCCTACCAGAAAGTCAGAGGGGTGAGGGTGGAAGACATAGGAGAGAATAGAATGGGGGAGGGGTTATACAATGCGATGGCTGTTTTGGGGTGGTGGGTAGGGGAAAGATGGGGAGAAAATTTGTAACTCAAAATTTCATGGAAATTAATGATGTAAACTAAACTAAAATTAAAAAAAATAAAAAAACTCAAAAAAAATATTGTGATCCTCACAATATGTGTGTGTGAGGAAAGACTCAAGGAAACTTTCCCCAAGGTCACACAAGCAATAAGTGATGAAACTAGCCACATCAGAAGTCCGGGTTTCATAATCCCAAGTTCAAAAGGATCCCCTATACCATATGACATTTCAAAGTTTTGTTGTTTGTTCTTGTTCAATCATTTCAGCCATGTCTGTCTCTTCAAGACCCCATTTAGGGTTTTCTTGACATAGATACTGGAGCGGTTCACAATCTTCTTCTCCAGCTCATTTTACATATGAGGAAACTGAGGCAAGCAGGATGTAGTGACTTGCCCAGGGTCACACAGCTAGGAAATGTCTGAGGTCAGATTTGAACTTATGAACTTGAGTGTTCCTAATTCCAAGTCTAATGTTCTATGCACTGTGATGTTACCTAGTACCCCTACTTCAAAGATGCATGGTATCAAAGCACTGGCTATTGAGTCACAGAGGCTCAGTTCAAGTCCTGACTTGACTCCTTACTGCCTGTGTCATCTCAGGTGAATCATTTAGTTTCCTTTGACCTCAAGTCCCTAGATGTTACATGGGTTGGGGGGAAAGTGGACTGGAGGACCTCAGAGTTCTCTTCAGGCTCTAGATCAGCAGTTCTCAAGTTGAATAACCCTTTCACAGGTGTCACAGGGGTCACCTAACACCATTGGAAAACACATATTTCTGATGATCTTAGAAACTGAGACATGGCTCCTCTGTCCATCTCCAGGCAGGTCCACCCACACGCAAACATGCCCACATACCAGTATTAAAGGGTCATGGCATTAGGAAGGTTGAGAACCACTGCCCTAGATGTCAGAGCCTCTGGTGCTCTGAGTTCTGTTTGAGGTCAGACAACCCATGTTCACATTCTGACTCTGCTCCTTATTGTCACTGGGACACTGAGCACATCGCTTAACCTGACCATACCTCAGTTTCCTCATATGTTAAATAAAAGAAGGTGGACTAGCTGGCCTCTTCTAAGTCACTGTATATGGCTGTATAGCCTTTAGTTTCTTCTCTGGAAAGTTCAGATCTTTAGGGATCATTCGATCAAATTGTTTTATTACAAATGAGAAAAGCAAGGGCCAGAGAAGGAACTTTGCTGAAGCCACACAATCAGGCAGCGGTCAGCCCAGAAATAGAGCCCGTGTGTCTTGACACCCAGCACTGTTGGCTGACATGACCTGAAAAGGGGAGAAATTGCCTTCTTGCAAACAAAGAGTACGCCGAGGACATCAGCAGCCATCTACTGATGACCTTGGATGGAGCCCTGGGAAACTGCACAAAGACCTTGAGCAAATAAACCTGGGGCTGAGATAAGGACTTTTCCTGGAGGATAGGGCAGCCGGGCAGTGGCTTGAAGCCACAGGCATAATTGTAGGGCTGCTCAGACAGCCAACTGAGAGCTTGCCAATTGGTTTCCAGGAAGATTGCAGAGAATTTGGCCACCAATTGCTAGGGAATTTGCAGAAGAAATGGGGTCACCCCACAGCTGCAAGGGTGGCAGTTAGGAAAAGATATTTCTCACTAATGGAACCTCTTATCTCCAGGGCCAGCCACAGCCTGTTGGGCAATTTTTCATTTACCCTGCTAATGGGGTTGAGGGTCAGAAGGAACTCAAGCTACTTACATCATGGTTCCCCTACCACTGTTTGATCAGCTTTGCTATGGGAAAGTGAGAGAAAGAGAGAGAGAAAAGGAGACAGAGACAGAGACAGACAGACAGAGACAGAGAGGGAGGGAGAGGGAGAGGGAGGGGAAAGGAAGGGGGGAAAAGAGGAGAGAGTAAAGGAGGGAAAGACAGGAGAAGAGTAGAAGGGAGTGGAAGAGAATGGAGTAGAAGGGAGAGCAGGGAAGAACAAGGGAGGGCAGGAGAAAGGACAGGTGAGGGGAGGGAAGGGGAGAAGAGGAGAGGACAGGAGAGGAGAGGAGAGGAAAAAGCTCCTCAAGAAGCTTACAATCTAATGAGAGAGTCAACATAAAAAAAAACTGAAGAGAGTAACCACTGAGGGGGAAAAGATGAAGACCTATAGCTACATGAGACATGATGAGATGGCTGTCCTGATCCCCCTCTTTAAATGGAAGACAATGGAGGAACTCTCTAATGTCTACCCTCCACCCTCTCCAATCAGATGCAGAGAGAAGTCCCAGGACGGGAGGCTATTGAGAAAGAGTAAATTATAGAATAGATTTAATTTTGCTAGAAATTGAGTTATTGGAGACTATATTGAGGTTCAGAATATCAGCTGGGTGGCAGATGAACCCAGCTAAAATAAAAATCTCTATGACATCTCCAGTAAGTCGTCATCTCACCTTTGGAAGGCCTCCAGTCAGGTAAAACCTCCCACTTCTATTCAAGTATGGAGTAGAGAAATTAAGAGTTGTTCTTATAGTGAGGTAGCCTTGGAACCAACAACACTTGATTTTATCTTACCACTGACACATATTTGCTGCATGACTTTAGGCAAGTCACCTAACTTTCAGTGCTGTAAGCAATTTTCTACCTCTATAAGTTGATTAGAATGTGTCAACCTGCATTTGTAGATGAAATTTCTTGTCAGGAGCTCCTTATATCAAAAAAAATGCAGAACCAGTCCCTAGGGTACCATGAAGTCTAAATTAGTATATCTGTGACTTTCACCCATTGCTCCTCCAGGAATTCTGCTCTCTATGACCAGATAGAACAAGTTCAAATCCTCTCCTATCTGCTGGCACTTCTTCACATACGTGAAGACTATGATAATGTTCACTTCTGATTTTAGAGTATTTAGGAGTATGATAGCTGAACTGTATCAGCCACTGAAGCTTACAGTGAGTTGCTGGCTGTGGAGCTGACCTTGTGATCACGTCTGACAAGCTTACACCTGGATACAGCTATAAGGGGCTATCCCTTTCTAGGTAGTTCTCACTAGAGAGCGGTGGAGCCTTGGGACCATACTATGCCTCATGAATCTAAAGAGACAGCTAATACCAGTTATCATCATGAATTGCTCTCCTTGGTAATCTAGCTCAAGCAGAGATTCATACATCAGAAAGATGCTGACCAGAGGTTCATGCTATCCTAGGGGAAAAGAAAACAAGGCATATCTTCCTGGAACTATTACTTAAGGTCTTGATAGAGTGGAATATCCTAACATTCACAATATGCTGGATCTTACAGGGGCAGATTTTCCTTGGTGTTCTAGACCTCACAGAAGTTTCTTTGCTCTATCCATACACAACATCAACTTTCACCCACAGTGTACTAACTCCCCAACCAAGCAGGAAGAAGGCTGAGCATCATAACCAACACTGGGAGATTCCTTGTGCTGCTCTATATGGCATCAACCCTGTGTCCATTTTGACAGGACCAGCACCTAATCTTGGGAGAGGTGATTTATGCAAGTTGGTTTTGAAATTTGCCTTTAGCCCCTAGTGCCAGAGACTCACTGCTTTTGGACTACAATCACCATCATCTGTGAAAGTGCCCTGATAATAACAGAAGTAGAAAAAGATATTATGGGAGCAGCATGGACTCATAGGAAGCAGCAAATGGGCCCTGACTACTGCTGGTCATTATGTAGTAGAAAGAGCACTAAATTGAGAGTTAGGAGAAACCTGGGTCTTACTCTGTCCTTTGAGACTTAGCTATATGTGACTATGAACCAATCAATTAACCTGTCTGAGTGGTGTGTTCCTCACTTGTAAAGGAGGGGCAATAACACCTGGAGTACTACCTCTCAGAGCTATTCTGAGGATTAAATTACATAAGGAAAGGGCGTGGACACCTTAGGCTATAGAAATATCAATTATTATTATCTCTCAGAACATTTAGGACTCCAGTATCTTGTAGCTCTGGGTGTGTTAACTAAAAGTGAATACTTACAGGAACTGATCGTTCAAGAAATCAGAACTCTGTAGTATCTGTTGTACTGACCCCTATTACTGATGGAGTATATTATGTATGTCCTGCTTTTGTCGAGGGATGGCTATCATCAGGCCAGGAGGTACATCTTTGATCTATCACGGAAAGACCCTCAGATACTGCTGGAGGCTAGAAGGAAGTAGGGTTTGGTTATGGGTTGAACAATCCAGGTCAGTGCTCTGGGTTTAAAAATGATTTATCAGTGAATCCATTCCTAAACTCCCACCTGAGACACAACATTCTGAGGTGCGATTATAATCTACATTCTATAGGAAGCCTTTCCTGGTTCCCTTAAGCACCTTCTCACCATAAACAAAATTATTTTAATTGATTGTGTACTCTGTACATACTCATACCTGTTATCTCCCCCAGTGGAATACAAACTCCCCAGGGGCAGGGATTGTTTCCTTTTCGTATGTACCCTAGCACCTTGAATGTTATTTGGCACCTAAATGGCTTGATTGACACAGAAGTGAGGAGAGTGACCCTTTTAGGAAGCCAGTCATCCCAGCAGCCAGCTACCCTCTGAACATATTGACAAACATACTTTTCTTTTAGCCTCCCTCAAGTCTTCCTCGTCATTGGATCCTTAAATCTTTCTTGGGAACACAGCAAGTGATATATTTACTGTTCACCTAAACCATAATTCTCAATCTTTACCTTGAAGTTTTCTTCAAGGAAAGCATAAAATTTGGCTTTTGGCCATGGAAGTTTTCAGAATACTGCAGACATGAATTTTTCAGTTTAGGTCCAAATCACTCATCACCCAGTGATCCCAGTTACCAGTACCTCCAAATTTCAGGTGCCTGAAAAATCAGTTTCTCAATTATTGGCAGAGAAATAAAATTAAGGTTAATCCATCCTATCTCCTTCTAATACATACAATGTTTTCCATTCATTTGTCATTGAAAGGTGAGTTTTGTAATGGACATTTGCTTTACAGATATTTGTTTATTTCAAAAGAAGGAGTGAATTTGGTTTGTTGTTTTTTTTTTTTAATTTTGGAAACAGATCTGAGATTTCATCAGTGTGGGAAAATATCTTCCATCAATGCAGATCAACAAATACAGTACAACTTGTAGTCTTGGGATTGTCTGGTACACTATTAATTCACTTGCGTATGATCACAAACCGTCAGGTATAGGGGTCAAGAACACGTGAACTCAAGTATTCCTGACTACTAGGCTACCCTGCCTCACTTGTGTAAAGGCTAAAGATGGGTAATAAAGCTATTATCTCAACAGGATATGGAACAACCAAATAAAGACACTCCCTTTACCAATGACAGTCAATAGTGTTTTTGCAATTTATAGTCTAAGAAAGTTACCTAGAGCACTGAGAGGTTAAAAAGATTTATCCAAGGGCACATAACTAGTATATACCAGAGGCATGACTTAGACTCAGGTTTTTCTGGCTACAAGGTTCACAGTAACTGTACTCCACCCTGCTTCCTCTCCCATCTATACCTGTAAGGATAGGGTTCCGTTAATTATCCCACCCAATTAAAAGTTACTACCTTTGTTACACTTTCTTTAAATATAATAATCAGGAAGGGAATTTGAATGGGTCCTGTGTACCTCCTTTAGCCAATCAAAGTCATTGTAGGAGAGACGGGGTCACACCCTAAGGAAATTGTATAGAAGGAAGAATTATATAAAAGAATCAGAGGGAGAGTTTCTCGGGGCTTGGAATTGAAAGGCTGGAGCATGTCATATTAGCACACTTTTGTGAGATAAAAGAAGGACTGAGTTGTGGCAGAGATGGGAGATATTGAGGAAAGTTGTCAATTCTACAGTTATCTTGGAGCAGAAGACCCAGGTAACAGAAGTCGCAAGAAAAGGTCAGTTTTTTTTTTCCCCCACAATTTCCCTTTCCAGTGACTTCCACAGTTACTCTAATAAAACATTCTATTTCATTACCCAAACATGTCCGGTAAATGGAACTTTGACTTTACCACATAGATGCCAGGGGTTAACTAGAGAGAGAGAGAAATATAAATTTAGGTAGAAAGCATAACCTCTACTTAAATGCTAGGGGATTTCCTAACTGGGAGCTCAGAGTGAATGCACCTGATCACACAACTGCCCGTCTAAAAAAAAATCAAAAAAATCTCCTTAAAGCTAAAAAAGGAACCATTTAGGGCCATTATATTGCATCCCAGCCCCAGACTTAAAATTTGCCAATCTTTATATTAGATTATTACACAAATTTTTGAACATCCAATAAAAAGGAATTTTCTCTATTTCTTCACCCTGCTCTAAACCTTTTTGGTTTATGCATCATATGGCTAAACATAATCTTATGTAGAAAGCCACCACATTCCTAGAAGAGCTGAGATAACTCTGAAAGCGGGGTGAAAATGTCACCTGAAGGCCATTTGCCTACTTGATGCCCAGGTCAGAAATGGCACTTTGCAAGACTCAGCCCTTTTATCTCTGGTACTCTGCACTGGGATCCCAGAGCCCTGATTGGTGAATGCTTCATCAGTCTTACTAAAGCCATCTCTAACTGAGCTTCATTTCTACTCTTTGGCTATATTCTTGCTAGCCTTTCTGCCACCCCAAACACACCCTTACATATTTAAACATGTTTGAAAAACATAAAATGGGAAGAGAATTGGATATTCAGTTATATTATCCTTCAAAAGCTTTAATCGGGACAGATTTTAAATAGGACACTCAGCTGGATAGACATACCTTTCCTCATTTGTATATTATATTTCCTTTGGTTATAAGAAGCATAGTGATTGAATGTAATCCAACCCTAAGGACATTCTTGGAGTTATCTATCAGTGCCTTACTTCCTCAGGCCTTCTGAGTAGGATCCAGGCAGTGACCAGATATGAAGTTTCTGGTCTAGCTCACTTCAGGGGCTCTGGGTGAGAAATTGACTCCCCGTGGTGAAGCAAAGGGGAGGCTACCAGGTCAGTGCCCCGTTACATTTAATCTTGTTCTCTGATGGGCTCATAATAAAAAATATGAAATGATTTGGTCTGCTTCACTTTCATTCCTTCTGGCCGTTGAGTTTCTTCAACTGAGAAAAGACTTACCTCAAAATCAATAACAGCAGGATTATCCTTTAACGACCTCCCCCAGGAAAGATACGTCTCAGCTGTCCAGCTGTTGGAAAGGCCAGAGCTTGGTGCAGTAGTTCCACCACGCACACGTGATATAATGTCCTCAACACCCATATCTTTCAAGGCCCTATCTGCCATGACATGAAAAAGAGTTTAGTTCAATTAATGTCAATTCTATTCAATTAAAAAAATCTCATTAAGTGTCCAATGTCTGCAGACACTCTGCTGGGAATTAAGGCAAATTAGAGGAAACATAGGCACTGCCTTAATGGAACTTATCTCATAGTGGGGCAATCTGAGTAGAAATAATTATATACAAAATGGAACATGATGAGTGCTTCATGTATGGGGGGGAAATGCCATTGCAAGCCAAAACGGACAATAGCTAAGCTCGGGGTTTGTATAATGAAAGCCCATTCATTCATGAATTCTTTAAAAAAAATATTCTGGGGGATGGCTAGGTGGCACAGTGAAGAGAGCACTGGCCCTGGAGTCAGGAGGACCTGAGTTCAAATCCAACATCAGACACTTGGTACTTAACTAGCTGTGAGACCTTGGGCAAGTTATTTGACCCCAACTGCCCTACCTTTTCCCCTCCAAAAAGCAATATATATTGAAACACCTACTGTGTGCAGAGCACTATGCTCTGAGAAAAGATATAAAGTTTGACTGAGACCCTCATGCCACTGTCACAAAGATGCCTGTTATATTGGGTAGATGAATTAAATGAGTTTGTGATAAAAGGGCAATCACTTACAATCTACTGCTGTTTGCACGGAGATTTCCAACATTTGATTTGGACAATGGAGGAATCCCATCCTCGTACGCTCCTGATCTCTGTTTGAATAAAGCCTTTCTCTGGGAGATAACTCATCTGACTGGACCCAAGAGGAGATTCTATACACATGGACTGAATTATGTTAACAGATAGGCAAGATGCAATATAGGGAAGGCTCAATCTAGTGTTAGCATAAGCTCCAGGAAGAATGTAAGAACTTAGCTCTATGGTGGCCAAGTGAAGCAGTTCAGTAGATGTCACTGGCTTGGAAACCCTTATTTCCTTAGGACCTAATACAGGGCCTGGTACGTAGTAAGCAATACATGTTTGTTAACTGACTGGTGAATGTGAAGTTGATTTACATACAGAGCCAGCCAGGCTGGAGGCCCAGGCAAGCATAGAGCTCTGAACTTTGAGTCAGGAGCACGTGAGTTCAAATCCAGCCTCAGTCAATTACTAGCTGTGTGACCCTGAGCAAATGAATTAACTTCTACCAGCCTAGGTTTTCTCACCTGTAAAATGTGGATAATAACCACATCTCTCTTCTGGGGTGACTCAAATGAGAGAACATATGGAAAGTACTTTACAAACCTTAGAGGGGTTTATAAATGTCAGCTGTTATTGCTGTTAATGTTAGGAACCCCAGGTGAGGGCTAGCTGAGGGGGGGATCCCAGCCTGCATACAAGGATGGCCACTGTACCCTGCATACGTAGTATTTATTCCATGCCATTTGAGTTTTTTAATTGATTATGGTTTTGTATTGACATGTGCTTGGAATTCCTACTATGCTGCTATCGGCCTTCCTTTGTTGGTGACTAGGAAGGTGACAGTCCCACTGTCCTATGGCCTAGTTCTGCTCCTGATGGCAGACTTTACTGGTCTCCAGGAGTCTTCTCATCTAGAAAGACCCCTTTACCCCTGCAGCCCCTTCCTCCAGCTGGTCAGTTCCTCCTAGAACGTTCATTTTAAGGAAGAACAATCATATAGAAGAGAGGCTTGATTTTCTTCAGCCCAGAGGGCAGAATTGAGAGCAGTGGGTGGGCATTAGAGAGCGGCAGAAATAAGATTGATTCAACTTTCACCATGATTCTATCTTCTTGAAGGTTATGGCATCAAACCTGAGCTCTGACATTGCCTCCTAAGCTGGGAAGGGCAGGTGGGAACCCACTGGGCAGTGTGCCTCTGGCCCCAGAAGATGGGAAGTGAGCGGGTGGGGCTCATACCCAAATTAGTGGCAGCGTGATTTGCTTTGTTCTGTTTGGGCATAGCAGTTCTTGAAAACTTCCTATTAAGTGAGTTAAAGGGTTGTGACCTGTTTCTGGGCAAGGTCGACTCATCGTGATGGATCCAAAGCTCCTTGAATTGAAGAATTATTTGTTGCTTAGGAAATATCAAGTGTGGCTTCATAGTCGGGCTGATTTGAAATGATTGAACTCTTGAAAGTGGATCCCGACTGAATCAGTCATTTGGTAATGCATTTTAATCATGTAGTACCTCACCTTGCACAGCTATTGACCATAGCTCTATCCTTCCTCCTGCCTCACCCCCCAAAGAACCTAATTCGATCATCAGATAGAACGACCAAGAGAAACTGGGGCAGCTCCATTAGTAGTGAACTTAAGTTTAAATTCAAATATCATGTATTAGGAGCCTAGTATACGCAGATCATTGTGCTGGAAACCAAGGGAGTTACAAAAATTTCAGTGATCCGTAGCCCCTGCCTTCACAAAGCTTCCCAAGCGTGAAGGCACACCTTCAAAGATTTATGGCTAGCACCAAGTAGGCACTTAATAAATGCTCATCAATTCAGTGATCTATACTTTTATTGGCTTGGCCACTTCCTCTTAATTCAGATAACAATCCCCACATTGACTTAGTAACTTAGTTTCAAGGATTTTTGTGTTCAAAAAATTCTTCACCTGCTGGCAGTGTGGTGGTAATAGACCTTGGATGAAGATTCAGAGATGTCTATAAATGTAGAATTAACAGGACTTTGTAACTGATTAGATAGGAGAAAGAAAGGAAAAAAGGCCCAGATCTTTGAGTACCATATTCTAGAAAGGACCTTGATAAACTGGAGACCATTCAGAGGAGTGTGGCTTGTGTGGTGAGGGGGCTCAGGCTCATGCCATCAGAGGAAATGGTGAAGAAACTGGAGACATTAGGCTTAGGGAAAAGAAGACCTAGAGGGGCCCAGCTGTCTTAAGAAGCAGCATATGATTGAACAAACATGAGCTAAGGAATCAGAAGGCCTTGGTTCAAATTCTAACTGCCACTCATTAGCCATGTGGCTTTGGACAAATCATTTCTCCTGTCATTTCTTCACTTCACTCATTTGTAGAATGACAAGCTTAGACCAGACTCCTCTGAGGCCCTTTCCAGATTTAGATCTATAATCCTATGATCCTGAGTATTCAAAATATTATTGTGAAGAAGGATTGGGGTCACTCTGCTTGGTTTCACGGGTAAAAACTAGGAGCAAGGGTAGACATTGCTGAGAAGTGGGTATGAGCTTTATGAGAAGGAGAAAACTCATTGAAATTAGGGCTCTCCGAAAGCAGAAGAGGCTGCATTGGAGAGTAGTGAGCTCCCTCTTCTCGGGAGTCTTGAAAGTCTGGCTGTCCACCTGTTGGACATGTTTATTGACGTGATTCATGTACAAATCTGAGTTGGACCAGGTGCTTTCTGAAGGCTCTTTCAATGCCAAGATCCTGGTTCTGTGGACATTCAGAGACAATGGACAATGTGGAAAACTAGTATCCGTGGTAAGGGATTAAGTCATTTACAAGGGACTTACTATAGGATCCATCTCCCCTTTTATCACATCTCGAGCCCGACAACTGGCCTTGAACCAACATGTACTGGATACCCAGGGATGCTCCAAAACAGGAACTTATAGCTGCATCAGTCACCTCTAGAAAAAGAAAAAAAATGTTTTTGGGGAAGGCGAAAGGGAAGGAAATGAATAGGGGAAGGGGGGAGAGAGGGAGAGAGAGAAAGAGAGAGAGAGAGAGAATGAGGAGAGGAAAAGGGAAAAGGGAGAGTAAGGTAGAAGAGGAGAGGTCATCTGACATAAATGGGTCATATTACTTGAAAACAAAAGAAATTGTGGGCAACATGGATTTTATGTTGTTGTCAGGGATAACCAAGCCCAATTTGTGGACTCTCTATTGGCAACTCTATTCTCATTGCACTCGATTGGACTATGAGGTTGAGCCTCTTCCTAACATCTCTGCTACCCTTCTCCAAGTCACCTAGACTCAAAACCTCAGTGCACATTTAGGGTTAGGGTTAAACCTAACCCTCAGCTCAGCTTCCTCATTCATTCCTAAGAGGCCATCAGTTGCTAAATCTTCTCTCAACTAGCCACAAGCCTAGCTTGGACCCTCGTCCTCTCTTTCCTGGAATCTTGAAATAGTCTTTTTTTAATTTTAAACTTAAACATCAAAGTGGGGGTTTCCCCATTTAAAATAGAACAAAGAAAAGGGGGAAAAAAGACCAGCAGGAAATTGTGTAACTCTATTACATAGAATTCATTTTTTTAAAATGCTCAAAATTAAACACAACATTCAAAACTCTTCTTGTTGTAATTCTTCCAGGCTTCCTCTTTTGTCTATGGTACTTTCTTTTTTCCTTTTCATTAAATTAACCTTGGCATTTTGAAATGCATCAATGGCTCTCTTCTTTTTCTTTTTTCTTTTGACTACCCATCACAACCCCTCCCTGACCCCCCATTGTTTTGAAAAAGGAAAAATTAAACCATTTAAACAAATATGTACCATCAAGAAAAGCAAATTTCCAGATGAGCTGTGTCTGATAATATATGTCTCATTCTGCATCTTGAGATCATTCTCTCTGTCAGGAAGGGGGTAGGCAATCGTTTTTTAATGGGTTTTCCTGCTTCAGGTTTCCCTCCATTCCAATCTATCGTCCACTCAGCTGCCAAAGTGATCTATCAAAAATACACATCTGCCCATGAGTAATTCCTACTCGATAAATCCAAGGAGCTCCCTATGACCTCCAGGAAGAAATAGAAATCCTTTTGTAAACTGTCCCCTGCCCCTCACTTTCCATTCTTTTTATATTTTGCTCTCCCCCCCACATTCTAGAATCCAACTATACTATCTCTTCCTTGAACACCTGTAATGCCAAGCAAAGGCAACTTCCAAAGTTCAGATTACCAGCATAGTAAACCCCATTTATTCAGCAAACATTCACAGAACAGAGAAAGTCAAAATACAGTGTAACTTGTTCCTTTAGCAAGTAAATTCTCAATTCAATCC
>JAQQSU010009372.1:0-12710 GCA_028627135.1 Pseudochirops cupreus | reverse complement strand
GGTGGGTGATGAGGGAGGAAGGGAAAGAATCTGGAACTCAAAGTTTTAAAATCAAATGTTTAAAATATATATTATTGTTATTATTATTTACATGCAACTGGGAAATAAGATATATAGGCACTGGGGTATGGAGATCCATCTTGTCTTCCTGGAAAGTCGGAGGGATGGGAAAGGATATAGGAGAGAGCAGATTGGGGGAAGGGGTATACAGTGGGATCACTGTTTTGGATTGGTGGGTAGGGGAAAGACGGGGAGAAAATTTGTAACTCAAAATCTTGTGGAAATGAATGATGTAAACTAAAAATAAACATTAAATTTAATTTTTAAAAAAAGAAGACTATGACAAGAGTAGTGAATTTCAGCATTCAAAATCTTTGAGGGATTTACTGTTACTAATTTAGAATCCTCTCATGTTCTGCTATGCACACGACTTGGGTTTTTTATCTTTCTAACTTTGTATTTAATTTCCAATATTTAAGTTTATGGTGTGTTTTTGTTTCTTTTCTCCATTCTGTATTTGGGTTCTGGCGTTTGAGTCTAAAATAAAATTTTAAAAAATCTTTGAGGGGATGGAAAACCAAGGGATAACAAATTAGGTCTAACATGAAGCTTACCTAGTGGTTCTCTACTAAAGTAGAGAAAAGAAAAATATAACTAGAATTGAGATTAAAGAAACATAAGACCAAAGTGTTAGGAGGTTCATAAACACAGATACTGAAGTCATGAAGGGTGATGATAAAATGTACAGAAAAATGTATTAAGAGTCAGAGGAACTGAGTTCAAATTCTGTTTCTGCTACTTACTACCTATATAGCCTTAGAGAAACCATTTAATTCTCTCTGGGTTTTAGTGTTTTCATCTGTAAAATAATAGGGTTAAATGATGATTGATCTTTAAGGTCCTGTAAGTCCTATGACAGTGAGAGATGAAAAAAAAAAGAAAATTATATGACAAGTGTTAGTCACTGAACATTTTTAATATGAAGTCACAGAATAAATCCAGATTTTACATTTACTTCTTATGGAGAAAAACAAATGTGTGTTATTAGAAGCACTATAATTGTAACACATACGTATCATGCATTGCCTTTCAAAATAATGTTAAGCCATAAGATCTTACTGTATAAACTGCAGTCCTTTTTTAATATCCTGCTGCCTGTTTCTTCTGTCTTCAGAAACATTGGACATGTTATCCTGCACATCCAATTTCTAGACTCACCCTCTGAAATGAAAATGAATACATATAATCACACAGGTCATCAGGGTTTGATTAATGTAATTATTCAGTCATATTTTTTTTAATTTTTAAACATTTTTATTTTATTTTATTTTTTGCTTTTTTTTTTAGGGCAATCAGGATTAAGTGACTTGCCTAAGGTCACATGGCTAGTAAGTGTTAAGTGTCTGAGGCCACATTTGAACTCAGGTCCTCCAGACTCCAGGGCCAGTGCTCTATTCACTGTGTCACCTAGCAGCCCATATTCAGAATCATATTAAGAGATTATGGAATAAAGTATTAAAACCAATACATCTTCTAATCATAAGTTAAAGTGACAAGTTCAAACTTATAATTTAAGAGAAAGAAAAAAACAAATAGTGGGCAATACAGAAAGGCCTATATGAAACGACAGAAAATGAAACTAGCAAAACCAAAAAATGTGTACCCATTGACTACAACTTTATGTTTTGTCCTTTCTTGCTAAAATGTAAGCTACTTCAGGGCAGAGATTGTGCTTCTATCTTTATCTCCAGTACTTAGTGCAGTGCCTTTCACCTAATAAGTGTTTAATAAATGCTTTCTCATTCCTTCATTCAACAACACTAATTTACTACCAACAGAGCTGTGGATCAGTTCAACCATCCTGAAGAACAGTTTGGAATTAGACAGAGTTCCTAAATGGAGCCAGTGATCCCATTGTTGGGTTTATACCACAAGGAGGTCAATGTCAGACAAATGCAAAGTGTGGCAAATTATTTCTAAAAGTACTATTTTTTTTTTGAGGAGGGAAGGCAAGGAAGTTGGGGTAAAGTGACTTGCCCAAGGCCTTGCCAAGGCCACACAGTTAGTAAGTGTGTCAAGTGTCTGAGGTTGGACTTGAATTCAGGTCCTCCTGACTCCAGGACTGGTGCTCTATTCACTGTGCCACCTAGTTGCCCCTAAAAGTACCATTTTTAATAGCAAAAAAAAAACTGGAAGCAATTTATATGTCCCATGACTGAGGAATGGCTAAAAATTATAGTATATGAATGTAACAGAGTATAATTATTTTATAATAAATAATGAATAAAAATAATTCCAAAAAATATGAAAAGGTTTATATGAATTACTAGTCAAGAAAGGACCAGGATACTAATATACATGAGTGCCACATTTGGGCTGTATTGTTGTTCAGTTGTGTCTGACTCTTCCTGATCCCATCTGGGATTTGCCTGGCAAAGATACTGGAGTGGTTTGTGCCTCTCTCCATTTATAGATAAGGAAACTGAGGTAAATAGGCTTAAGTGACTTGCTCAGGATCACACACCTAGTGTCTGAGATCAAATGTAAACTCAGGAAGATAAGTCTTCCTGGCTTAAGGCTCAACACTTTACCCACTTGCCTCACTTAGTATAATAGTGTAAATGAAAACACTCAAATACAATACAATTTAAGTAAAATACAATGGCCAATCTTGACTCCATAGTACTAAGGTTAAAAAATTTTCTTTTTGCTATTACAAATGGTAAACTCTAAGGGCAAAAGATCTTACATATCACTTGCAATTGCCCTTTGGACGACTGATTATACTTTACTTTTTTTTTTAATCGGAAGACACTATGGTGGGAAGTATTTATTGAGAATCAACTGCTACAGCAAAAGAAATGCATCATAGCAATTTGGAACTATGCCCAAAGGACTATAAAACTGCGCATACCCTTTGATCCAGCAATACCACTATTCAGTCTGTATCCCAAAGAGATTACAACAAAGGGGAAAGGACCTATAGAAATATTTATAATAGCCCTATTCATGGTGGCAGAATATTGCAAATAGAGGGGATACCCAACAGTTGGGGAATGGCTGAACAATGGTATATGAATGTAATGAAATACTATTGTTCCATAAGAAACTTGGGAAGACTTACATGAACTTGATGCAGAGTGAAGTAAGCAGAACCAAGAGAAAACTGAACACAGTAACAGCCACATTGTGCAATGTAACTTTCATAGACTCAGCTCTTTTCAGCAACGCGAGAATCTAAGATAACTCCAAAAGACTCTATTCACATCCAGAGAAAGAACTATGGAATCTGTATGCAGATTGAAACATACTATTTGTTCTCTTTTTTTGTTTTGTTTCTTCTTGCTTGTGGTTTCTCCTATTGCTTCTAATCCATCTTTACAACATGACTAATGTGAAGAAAATATGTTCAATATGAATGGATATGTAGCGTCTATATCAGATTACACGCTGTCTTGGGGAGGGAAGTAGGAGGGAGGGGGAGAAAATTTAGAACTCAAAATTTTATGGAAATGAATCCTGAAAACAAAAAATTAATAATTTTTTAAAAGTGAATGTTGAAAACTAAAAGTAAATAAATTTAATTTTTAAAAAAGAAAATGCATCATATTTTTGCCTTTTTAAAATAATATTACTTTTTTATTTATATTGCCTTCATACGTAAATAAATCCTTTCCCCTTGCCTATCCATCAAGCCATTCCTTATAACAAATTTTTTTAAGAAAAAAAAGCAGTTTAATAAAACCTCAACGAAACATCGATATTTTCTTATTGCATGTCTGATCACATCTTGCCCCTACTAAATAAACCTCCAGTTGCTCCCTATTTTACTTGGATAAAATATAAACTTTGCTATTTGGCTTTTAAAGACCTTCCCAACTTTATTCCAACCTCATGATATATTACCCCCCTTCCTGTACTCTACAACTGAGGCAACCTAGTCTTCTCTTTCTCACATATGGTACTCCATTGTCCCTCTCCTGTACTGGCTATTCTCCATGACTGAACATATTCTCTCTTCATTTCCACCTCAAAAATTCTTTTACATGCTCAAGACTTGGTTCAAGTATCACCTTCTACATAAAGATTTTCCTCATTCCCACCACCACCTACACCCAAAAAACTGCCAGTGCCCTTCCTGTCCAAACTACCTCGTGCTTATTTTGCATTTATTCTGTATTTATATAGTTTTCTCTCCTCTCATTTCTTTTTTTTGTATTTATTTAATATTTAATTTTCCCCAGTTACATGTATGACCAATTTTTAACATTTATTTCTAAAACTTTGAGTTCCAAATCCTCTCCCTTCCTCCCTCCCCATCCCTAACCCCATTGAGAAAGCAATCAATTCCATGTAGTCATGCAAAACACATCCATAACAGTCACGTTGTGAAAAAAAACAGACAAAAAAAACTAAAGAAAAATAAAGAAAGTTAAAAAAAAAGTATGCTTCAATCTGTATTCAGACACCATCAGTTCTTTCTCTGGGCATGGACAGCATATTTCATCCTATTTCCTTCATCCTATTCCCTCTGCCCCTATTTATTCTATTCTCTGTCCTTTTACACTGTCCCTCCTCAAAAGTGTTTTGCTTCTGACTACCTCTTCCCTCAATCTGCCCTCCCTTCTATCACCACTGTCCCTTCTTTTATCCTCTTCCCCATCTACTTTCCTGTAGGGTAAGATAGATTTCTATACCCCATTGCCTGTGAATCTTATTCCCTCTTTGAGTCAATTCTGATGAGAGTAAGGTTTGCTCATGCCCCCTCAAGTTGCCCCCTCTTCCCCTCCATTGTAAAAGTTTTTTCTTGTCTCTTTTATGTGAGATAATTTATCCCATTCTACTTCTCCCTCTCTCTTTCTCCCAGTACATTCCTCTCTCATACCTTAATTTTATTTTTTAGATATCATACTCCTCTTCTCTCATTTCAAACCTTTTCTGACTTCTAGTTCCATTACTCAAATGAAATTTTTCCCTCCAAAGTTAGTAGTAATGTCCAAATCCAATGGCTTTTTCACAATCCTCTTCCTTTTTGTACCTCTCTGCAACATGACACTGCTGACCACTCCATTCTCCTGGATATTTTTACCTCTTTAGGTTTCATGACACTGTTCTCTCTTTGTTCTCTTCCTAAATATCTGGTTTATTCTTAGTCTTTGCTGGATCATTATTTATATCACAGCCTCTAACTGTGGGTATATCCTAAGACTCTATCCTGGAACCAATTCTTTTGTCTATATACTCTTAACACTTGGTGATGTCATCAGCTCACATGCGGTTAATTATCTTTATGAATATGATTCATTTATCATATCTATGGTAAGTCTCTTTACTGAGCTCTAAGTATACATCACAAACTGCCTGTTGTACATCTTGAACTGGATGTTCCATAGGTATCTCAAACACAATATATCCAAAATATCTTTCATTCTTTTCTCCTAACCCCACTCTACTCCTAAACTTTCCTATTTCAGTGAAGGACATCCTTCCACTTACCCATGTCTACAACTTTAGAGTCATCCTCAACCACTCACTCTCCCAGACCCCATATATCCAGTAAGTTGCTAAATCCTAAAATTACTACCCCCACAACATATCTCCCATCTTTTTTCTTCCTTCTAACCTCTCTACCTATACAATCACTACCCTATTTCAGACCCTATTCATCTCTTTCCTGGTTTCTAAATGGTCTTCTTCTAATGGTTGCTTGGTCCCCCTACAATCTGCAGGCCAGGTGCTCTGGAAATAGCCACGAGGCTGCAACTGCAGCCACTGTACCATGCCTCTGCCATTTCTTGCCCCAGGGGCAGGGGCCAGACTGTGCTCTTCTCCACCCAGTTCCAGAAGAGTTTCCTGCTGACCTTTTACTTTCTTTTTGGCATTTATGGGTTGAGAATTCTGGAAACTGCCACAGCTGCTGGCGATTCACTCTGGTTAAGTCTGCTCTGGCTGCAGCTGGTTGGGGTCACCCTGGGTCTGAAACCACAGGGCTAACGGGACACTGCACTTGGCTCCCAGCCACGTGTGATAGATCCTTCCTGATGGGCTCCCTTCAGTGAAAGATTTCTTTCTCTCTGTCACTTTGTGGGTTCTGTAGCTCTAAAATTTGTTTAGAGTCATTTTTTTTAGATGTATTAGAGATGATGGGAGGGAACCATGCAGAAGTCCTGTTTTTACATCACCATCTTTGCTCTGCCTGTAAGTGGTCTTCTTCCTTCAAGTCTCTTCCCACTCCAATCTATCCTCCATACACCTGGCAAAGTGATTTTCCTAAAGCATAGGACTGGCCATGTCATTTCCCTATTTAATAAACTCCAAGGCTCCCTATTACCTGTAAGATCTAATATAAACTTCTTGGTTTGGCATTCACAACCTGTTCCTATCTTGCTTTTCCAGCCTTATTATACAATACTAGCCTTCACACAAACTATGGTCCAGCAAAACTTGCCTTTTTATGGCTCCTTACACACAGTACTAAATTTCTTATCTTCATACCTCTGTACTGGCTATCCTCATGTCTGGAATGTATTTCCTTCATCTAACTCTCTCAGAATCCCTAGTTCCCTTCAAGGCTCAGCCTAAGTGTTACCTTTTATTTGAAGTCTTTCCTGATCCCAGATGCTAGTGCCTCCCCACCCATATTACCTAGTATCTGTTTTGCAAATATACCTATATTTATATGTGTTGTCTTACTTCACTAGATTGTAAGCTTACTAAGAACAAGAAGTGTTTCATTTTTGTCTTGTATACTCAGTACCTGGCATATAGTAGACATTGATAAATGTTTGTTGATTGACTGAAGTTAAGTCAGGAGATGAAAGAAAAGGATTTGACCATTTATGGCAGCAAATGAGATAAGGTCCCTGACTTTTTATCAAATGAACTGTCCTCCAAGGATGCTAAAGTATCAGAAATTGGTTACAGAGCTTACCAGCATGCCCCACTGAAAGCTCAAACTCAACATGTTTCAATTAAAATTTAGTACCTCTTCCCCATAACTTACTATCTCTTCCAACTTCACAGTTTTTGTCATATCCTTACATTTGAAACTTTGGTTTTACCCCTGACTTTTACCTCTCTCATCCCAGCATCCCTTTATCAAGTCCTATTCGAAGGTCTATAGTCTCTTTCAAACCAATTCCTACTACCACACTATTAGGTACAGTCAGGACTACCAACCTGGATCATTTTTTAAAAGCCTCCTGACTAATGTTTATATGGTCTTTCTCAGTCCTCTATGCCAGTGATTTTCAAAGTAGGGGCTATAGTAGTCCCTGGCAGACCACAGTAATGGTGTATTGAAGGTGAAGCTAAAAGGCCTACTAAAATAGCTGCTTTCTAGAGAACTAAAAATTCACTTAACGAGTACCAATGATTTACAAGGTACTGTAGTAGGCCCTAAAGATACAAAGATATATCCAACAGAGGAGCTATCAAAAAATTGCATCAAATGTCTGATAAAGGATATATCATAATCAAGCTACATAGAGAATTAAATATGTGAGCAAAGTAAGTTCCAAAGAGATAAGTGGTCAAAGCATGTGAACAAAATGTTCTCAGAAAATGAATAGCCAATTGTTAATGAACATATGAAAGATTGTTTCAAATTGCTGGTAAGATGAATATAAATTAAAATAACTCATTTCATCTCGCATCTGCTGGCAAAGGTGACAAGAAAAATGAAAATGGCCAACGTCAGAAAGGCTGTGGAAAGACAAACATGTTGAGACACTAAGCTATGATTCCAATGATTCTGAAAAATAATCTGGAATCATGTTTTTTTAAAAAGTGATTATAAGACCATGCCCCAGCATCCTGAAAGATCCCTCTGCTCCTGTAGCCCTTTTCTCTAAATTGATAGTTCCTCCTGAAACAGGATTTTCCCTCCCAACCTATTATTTATTTTTAGCATTTTTTTTAATTTTGAGTTCCAAGTTCTCCCCCTCCCTCTAATCTCTCCCTTATCCTTTGAGAAGGCAAGCAACATATCAATTGTGAAATCATGCAAAACATACTTCTACATTAGTTATGTTGAAAAAAGAAAGAAAATGAAAGTAATATACAGTTATCCCTTCCACATCAAGGGGCTTAGGGGCATGGCACGCACACCCCCATCTGAAAAATCCAAGTACAATTTTTTTGGCCCTCCCTTCATGCCAGAAGTCTGAATCTTTTCTTTTTCTTTTGTGAATTGTTTTTGGTACTTTATTATAAAATTTGTGTTGATACTATGCAATATTATACATATATTCTATGTATCTCAGAGTTTCTAAACTTTTTCCATGCCCTCACATGTCATCTGCATTTTCTGCAAAACTCCCCAAAAATTCTCATTTAATTTCTTATGCCAACTCGCAACATATTGAAAGTGAGATGGGGAAAGTTGTAATGTAGAAGGAATTATTGCACTTCAATTTGCACTCAGAGTTCATCAGAACTCTCTGGAGGTGGACAGCATTTTTTATCATGAGTCTTTTAGAACTGTCTTGCATAACTGTATGATCAGAACAGCTAAATCTTTTCACATTCATAGTTAATGACTGTTAAAATATTGCAGTTACTGTGTACAATGATCTGCTCACTTTACTCTGTATCAATTCATATGGGTCTTCCCGGTGAAACCACCATTACAAAAGAATTAAGTGCCTATGCCACAACGTTCATACCTTCATTTTTCCAACAACTTCACTCCTGAATATCCAGACTTTTCTCCACCATGCCACTAATACCTTCCCTCTCCCCTTTTCAACACCCTTTTATGTGTTTTATTCCTTATTATAATGTAAGCTCCTTAACGGAAGATTGTCTTTTAGACTGTATTTATATTCCCAGAGCTTAGAATAGTGGCTGTCTTATAGAAAGCACTTAATAAATGCTTACTGACTTAACTAAAATACCCATAATTTCTGATAGAGATTTCACTACTGAAAATATGCCAATGAGGTTAAAGACAGAATGGGTGAAAAAGACATCATAAGTACCAAAATATTTACAGCAATATTTCTGTGGTAGTTTTTAAAAAGGGAAATAAAAGTAGGTAAGTATTGATTGGGAAACATAAACAAATTTTGATACAGGAATATAATGGAATAATGTTACTCTACAGGATACTACAAATGAGGAATTCAGAGAAACATTAAGGTATCATAGCCCCATGGAAATAGCACCGGCAAGTCAAAGGACCTAGGTTTGAAATTCTAATTCTGCCACTTAATAGCCATGTGACTACAAGTAAATCACTTCACCTCTCAGCCTCAATTACTTCATCTGTAAAGTGATAAGGCTGGATTAGATGACCTTGTGAAAATGTAAATAGAAATGTAAATATCCAATGATTAAGTACCTCTTGTAATGAACAATCTTCACCCCAAAGAAGTGATAAAAAGAGGCATTTCCCTATTTTCTTTGAAGAGGTGGGGTACACCATAGTGTGGAATGTTGGCAAATGATATCAAATAGGTCTGGTTGGTTTTGCTAACCTACTTTTTATTTTTAAAAGTCTGTTACAAAGTGAGTGAAAGGAGAGGGACAGATTTGAAAATGAACGTGAAATTTCTTAAAGACTTCAATAAAACTTAAATTTTAAAACTTTAAACAGACTTCTCCCATATCATACTTGCAAAACTAACTTTTTAAGCTCAAGATTGCATATTGATCCTTAGTACACCTCATTTTTATCAGACCAAACTAAATGAGATAGTCAAGAACTTTTTGGATCCTATTATCCAGTATTAGTTATCCCTCCTAACTTTGTGTCATCTGCAAATTTGATAAATATGTCAGGTGTGCCTTAATCTAAGTCACTGATAAGAACTTTAGTTAAATGGAAGGGTGGCCCAGCACAAATACCTGAGACATTCCAATGGAGATCTCCTTCCAAGCTGACACAGAACCAATAACAACTAATCTAAGAGTCTAACTGTTCAATTAGTTCCAAAATCATCTAACTGTACTATCACCTAGCCCAAATCTTTCCCTATTTTCCATGATAGTAGGAGATATTTTATAAAAATGCTTTGAAAAAAACCTAGATAAACTATAACTCTAATGCTCCTCTGATGAATCGGCTTATTAATCACATCAAAAAAGGAATAAGTCTGGCATGAGTTGTTCTTGATGAAGCCATAAAGAGCAGCTATTTATGATTCCTGCTTCCTTTTCTAGATGCTTGCCTTATCTTTAATAACTTGCTTTAGGATTATGCTAGAAATTAAAGTCCAGCTCCCTGACCTATACTTTGAAAACTCTTCTCTTTTTAGAAAATCATGACATTTGCCCTTCTCCAGTTCTTTAATATGACTCCTATTCTTCATAAGCACATCAGCCACTTCTTTCAATACATAACAATGTAATTCATCAGGGTCAATATCTTGAATTCATCAAGGGGAGCTAGGTACTGTCTTACTGTTTCCTTGCTTATTTTGTCTATCAACTTCCTATTGGCCATTTTTGTTTTGTTTTTTCCCTACAAAGATCATTCTCCTTGACAAAGGAAAAAGGGATAGATAGTGACTGGACTTGTGATTTCATTGGTATAAGGAACTCCTGGGTGAAGAAACTCCCTCTCGATAAAACGTACAAGTTCACACCTTCTCTGCAACTTTTTGTCTTAAATGGCCGAGCCTTTTGACAAAGAAATTCCACTGTTGAGCTAATGCCAATAAGGTTAAAGATGGGGAAGGTGGGCTTTCATAAATACTAAAATATTTAGAGCAATTTTTTATGGTGGTTTTTTTTTAAAGGAAATAAAGTAGTATTAGTTTCAGGTAACTAAGAGAAACTCATTTTCCGCCTGGTTGTACTCATTTTGAATTTCTTTGGCTTCCTGGGTCATCCATTCCATTTTTAGATAGTTCTAATTGTTAGGATGTTTTTCTTCACATTAAGTTAAAATCTGTCTCTGCAATTTTCACCCATTACTCCTAGCTCTTACTCCCAGAATCAAGTCTAAGTCCTCTTCTACATGAAGGTACTTCAAATTCCTGACTACCCCTAAGTTTTCTTCAGGCCAAATATCCTCAGTTCCTTCAGCCAGTCTTCATATGACATGACCTCCACAAACTGTCACCATCCCAATAATCACATTTCACCTCATCAATGTCCTTCTTAAAATATGGTACTGAACATAATTCTCTAGATGTGGAACTGGACATTGTGCCTTTCTTAGTGCAGCGACTGCACTAATTTGTTATGCACTGTCACACCTGACTCATTAAGAACAGAGTCTGCTAGGTTTTTTTTTTGTGGGAGCAAAGAATTGGAAATTGAGGAGATGCTCATCAATTGGGGAAGGACTAAACAAGTCGTATAAGAATGTAATGAAATACTATTGTGTTATAAGAAATGATGAACAGGTGGACTTCAGAAAAACCTAGAAAGATTTATATGAACTGATGCTGAGTGAAGTGAGCAGAACCAGGAGGACACTATATAGTTAACAGCCACACTGTGCGATGACTAACTTTCATAGACTTAGCTCTTCTCAGCAAAGCAAGGATCTAAGACAGCTCCATAAGACTCATGATGGAAAATGTTATCCAGCTCCAGAGAAAGAACTTTGGAGTCTGACTACAAATCAAAGCATACAATTTGCTCTCCTTTTTGTTTTGTTTTGCTTCTTCTTTCTCATGGTCCCTCTTATTGGTTCTAATTCTTCTTTACAACATAACTAATGTGAAAGTATGTTTAATATGAATGTATATGTAGAGCCTATATCAGATACAGATTGCACACTGTCTTGGGAGGAGGGGAGAGGAGGAAGGGGGAGAAAATTTAAAATTCAAAATCTTATGGAAAGGTCAGAGCCAAGATGGCAGTGTAGGAGCAGCAATATATCACCGCTCTCACATAGCCACCCCAAAATACCCATAAAATATGACTCTAAACTAATTCTAGAACTCCAAAACACACACAAATATACTTTCCACTAAAGTCAGCTCAGCTATGAGGAACCATATCAGCACTGCAAACTGAAACCAGCCTGGCCTGAAGTCGCAGCTGTGTCCCAGGGGCCGGCTGCTGGACGAGAGGAGCCAAGCCCCGGCTGGAGCTTCAGGTGAGCACATTGGCAGCAACTGCAGCTGCGGCAGTATCCAGAATTCGGTCAGCCGGGCTTGCGAGGTCGTGGGAGAAAAGCGGTCTGACCAAACTGCCTCCAGGGCTAGGAAGCAGAAAGCGGAGGTCCTGCACCCGCCTCCACATTGCTGCTTCAGAGCTCTCAGCCTGCAGACTGCAGGGGGACTAAGCGATCGTTCAGAGGCCAAGTGTTCTCGCGTTGAGCGGCCTGGATCCAGATAGCGGTCTTGGGCTTTGGTCCTGTGGTTCGTTTATCTTCAGTGAGCCAGAAGTGGGGGAAGGACCCAGCAACTTCCTAAGAGCTCTGGCAGCTGGGAGGACTCCAGCAATTTGGGACAGAGCTTTCCCCTCTGGAAGCAGAGCTCCACAGAGATTCAAAAAAAAATCATGGACTAACCAACCATGAATAAGAATAAGCATAAGAAGCAACGTAAGAACAGCAACCAAACCCTAGATTCCTTCTTTGAAGAAGAGAAGGACCAACGCAGAGAGCTGCAGGAGGACAGCGCAGCCAGAGCTCCCCGACCAAAAGCTTCCAATAAACATGAAGTTTGCCTTAAAGCTAGAGATCAGCTGAAGAAGGATTTTGAAAACCAAATAAGAGAAGTGGAAGAAAAATTGGGAAGAGAAATAAG
>JAQQSU010009371.1:0-12710 GCA_028627135.1 Pseudochirops cupreus | reverse complement strand
TTCTCCTCATTGGCTTTTTGGGCCTCTTTTGCCGTTTGAGTTTATTTATTTTTTAAGGTGTTATTTTCTTCAGTCAGGTTGTTGACTCTCTTTTCATGATTTTCTTGCATCATTCTCAGTTCTCTTCCCAATTTTTCCTCCACTTCTCTTATTTGGTTTTCAAAATCCTTCTTAAGCTGATCTATGGCTTGTAGGGAGTCTTCATGTTTCTTGGAAGCTTTTGGTGCAGGAGTTTTGACTGTGTTGTCTTCCTCCCATTCTATGCTTTGATTTTTTTTGTCCCTAAAAAAGGATTCTAGAGTTTGGTTGCTGTTCTTACTTTGCTTCCTTTGCCTGCTCATGTTGCCAGTGAATTACTTGATTTTTTAGCTCTGTGGAACTCTGCTTCCAGGGGGGAAAGCTCTGTCCCAAATCACTGGGGTTTTTGCAGCTGCTGGAGTTATTGGGAGGCTGCTGCAGCACCAACCAGCTTTGCTTCACTGAAAACACACCCCAGGACCAACACCCAAGACCACCATCCAGATCCAGGCTGCTCACATCAAGAGCACTTAGCCTGTGAACGATTGCTTGGCTCCCCTGCAGTCTGCAGGCCAGGAGCTCTGAAGCAGCCCCATGGAAGTGGCTGCAGGGCCACCACTTCTGCTGCTTCCTTGCCCTGGAGACAGTTTGGCCAGGCGGCTTTTTTCCCCCAGATTTAGCTGAGATCCCCTGGCCTTTCACTTAGTCCTTGTTTCTTATGGCTTGATAATTCTGGACACTGCCACAGCTGCTGCTGATCCACTCTCCTGAAGTTCCAGCTGTGGCTCATCCTTCCCACCCTGGGGCCAAGCCGCGGTTTCAGTCTGGCCTGGTTTTGGCTCCCAGCATGCTTTCGCTGAGCCCTTTGTGCCAAGCTGCCTTCAGTGGGAGATGTGTTTTTCTGTATTTTTATGTGAATTTTGGAGCCCTAAAATTTGTTTAGAGTCATATTTTATGGGTATTTGAGGTGGCTATGGGCAAGCTGTGAAACCTTGCTGCTTCTACACCGCCATCTTGGCTCTGCCCCCCATCTAAGTTCCTTTCAATTTTGTTGAAATATAATTGGCAAAATAATATCTGATAGTTTCGTGCATTGCATCTTTAATTGTTATGACTTCCCCCTTGTCATTTTGTTATATGAACAATATTTTTCTCCCTCTCTTATTTAATCATATTAGGTAACTAATTATTTTTCTTTAAATCAGCTCTTGGTTTCATTAACCAATTTATTATTAGTATCATGTCATAATTACTTTTGATTTTGATCATTTTTTTACATTTTGAGAATTTCTAATTTGTCTTGTTGTGTTTTTAAATTTTGCTCCTTTTATGTTTTGATTCATCACAAATCCCCATGCGTTGCTCTAGTTCTTATCTCTTTTGTTGATTAAAGTATTTAAAGATTTAAAATTTTCCCTCAGGGATGATTTGACTGAATCCCAAAGGTTTATTGTGTCTAGGTGGTATTTTCTTTCCTAAAATTGTCGATTGTTTCTATGATTTGTTATGATCCATCAGTTCTTTAGAAACAAACGATTTCCCTCGACCTAGTTGTTCTCCTTCCCTAATTGGTCCTTTATTAAATATAATTTTACTGCATTTACTTCATAAAGAATGTGCTTACCATTTCTGATTTTCTCAATATATTTCTCGTTTTTACACTTTCAGATATGATCAAGAATACTAACAGTAGCTAGTTTATATTAAGATATGTAAAATGTGTATATGTGTGTAACCTATATATAGTCACAGACGCATAGATATACATATACACATACATATGCCCCCATATATATGCATGCACATTCACACACACATATATACATATACACATTCATACATATACATACACACCACAAAATACATGTGTACACACAACACTAAAATACTTTTTGTAGGTATGAAATAAACATCAGAAAAATATACATACCCTTTCCTGTTCCCATTCAACAATTATTAGAAATATGTTGTATCTAACTTTTCTAACATTCTATTCAGCTCATTCTCCTCTCTCTTTTGTTCTTTTATTATTTGTTTAAATCTGAAAGGGTCACGTTGCTATCTCCCATTCTTTTATTTTTCTTGTCTATTCCTGAAATTTGATCAGTTTTTAAAGTATTTAACTGCTATGCCATTCAATGTATATGTCTGTATATGTGTTTGTTACTGATATTGATTTGATTATGATTGCTTTAGGAATATAGTTTTCCTATTATGAACCCCTATTTTTATGATCTCCTTTTCAGATATCATGTTTGCTATTTCTGCTTTCTCCAGAGTGCCTAGGGCATAATATATTTTGCTTGAGTTCTTTATTTTGTTTCTGCATGAATCTTTGTTTTAAGTATGATTCCTGTGAATAGCATGTGGTTGGATTCTGCTCTCTACTTCATTCTGATGCCCTTCTCCATTTTTTGCATAAGTTAATTCCATTTACATTCTCAGCTAAGACTGTCAATTGTTTATTTCTCTCCATCCTGTCATCTCATTCTTTTCATCTTTCTCCTCATTCCTTCCTTTTTCAAAAAAAGAGGATGAGGAGAAGGAAGAGGAGGACATTGAGGAGGAGGAGGAGGAAGAGAATGTAATGAAAGAGGGATATGCTTAGAACTGGTGAGCTTTAAATGTAAGTGATTCGTTTTGGCTCCACTCTTCTTTCTTTCCCCTTTGCATCCCCATCCTTCATTGCTGGTTCTTATTCTTTATTTCTTTTTCATCCTTTAATCTTCCCTCTTTTTTCTGGCTGTCTTCAGTATTTTGCCTTTGTGGGAGTGATATCATCAAGCCCAGACCCACCAGTGTCTTTAGTAACAAACTCTGTTGTTTCCCTATAACCTCCAGAAAGAAACATGAGCTCCTTGCTTGAACCTTTAAATGCTTCAGAATCTAACCTCTGCTTACCCTTTTCAGACTTACTACATACAGATCTTTATTCAGAATTTTATCCTAGCCTTTTTAAGGCTAGAAAGTGTAAGGTGAAGTTTTTTTAAAATGCCTGAATTTTTGGAGTAAATTTCATTTTTACTCTAGAAACTAGTATAACAAAATTAGGCAAATGGGAAGTATCCTTGATAGTTGATTTTTTTTTTTGTTCTGAGTTAAGAGGGGAAGGGAGTGAGGAAGATCTTTGCTGTGAAAATGTTCCCTCTTTCAAAAGTAGAAAAAGGGGTTTTCTTCAAATTGTGGATCAGTGATATGGATATTTATTTCCAGCAAATTACCATGGTGCAGTGCTACAGAGATGTTTTTGTGAGCATTTTTTTTTCAAAGCGGCCATCACTACAATCCAGCATGGTTTCATTAAGAAAAGGTCACACCAGACTGATTTCATTTCCTTCTTTGACAAGACTACTCAGCTGATAGATAAGAAAATTTGCCTACCAAGAAATACATACAACTTCCATATATAAGCCCTAATACTATAATGGTTGAATAAAGGATTATTTAGGTGGGATATTGCCTGTCTTTTTATGTTTTAGTTAGTATGGTGTAAAAAAAAAAGATATAAGCCCTTTCCAAAAGTAATTCTATATATTTAAGGCAATTCCAATCAGAACACCAAGAGGTATCTGGAGAAGTGGATAAATATATATGTGTTAAGGGCAACACCAGTTAGGCAGGTAGAAGCAGCCAGCTTTTTGCAGCTGCTCCCAGGCCAACCAGATGTTGGCTCACTGCTCTCCATGACATGCAGGGAACAGAGCACCCTGGATTCTTACTCACCCTGATAGTAGTGATGCAAAGGGAACAAAGTGCAAGGGAGTGTACAGCCCGTCCAGTGTGAAACGGGAACCCCAGATAAAAAAATGGATGTTCAAGATCTGCCTGACATCATCTGCCTGACATCATGGAACTAAACAAAGCAGTAATGGAAAACAGTGACCAGTAGTTACCTTCTTTGTCTCATTGCTCTATAAAAACCTTGCTCATTGTATCAATAAATGGAGTTTGGGGTTCTATCCTGAACTGCCCACCTGGCTCGTTTTGTCTCACGTCTCTGCTAACACCCGATGCTGGCTATCAGGTGGCCCATGGTGTATGTGGAAAAATTAACTGACAACAAAGAAAACTTGAGTATTTGTAATCATAGGTGGTAGAACATGTAGCACTCTGTCTCCTCCCACCATCACCAAAAAGAAAAAAAGAAAATCCAGTCAAGTGCCTCAAAACAGGCCACTTCGTTTCTAAGTCACTCTGTGAAGTTACATGGAGTTAGTCTGATGCTCACAAACTGCGTAGATATGGTTCACTTCAAGCATCAGAGGACATCATTACTTCAAAGCAAAGGCATCTAATGAAATGACATCTTTGGGAAGGTAGCAACAAAGCTGAAATCAGGTATATGCTTTGACCCAAATGCAAATAGTATCCATAAAACAAGATGACAGCCTTGGGGAGAGGGACATGGGGTGGAAATACACAAGGTTAGACACAACTCTCCCCCTTAACATCACACGCAGGCTGGTGTCTTTTGGTAATGTCAGCAGGTGGCTCCCACCAGGCCCTGTTCTTTTTTGGGCCTTGAGTGACAATGAAACTTTTCCACCCATTGCTTCTCTGTTCTATGCATCGTCTTCCTTTGATACTGCTGGGCATGGCTCTTATGTCTCTGGGTTTTATCTCTCTTCCTAGTGCCTGTCCTGAGCTCAAGCCTCTAACTCTATTTCTATGTCTTTCTCACGAAAAGAGTATGTTCTCAAATGCTCTCCTAGTCCCAGAGCCCTTTAGTGATCTTTAATACTGCTGGCCACAGGGGCAGAAATGGACGGCACATGGAGGGGAGACTTTTCCTTGTACAAAAAGGGCTTCTTCCTTTAGAGTCTTGGGAATGAGGTAACTCATCTTTAGAAGGAGATTTCTATGTGCCAAATACTGAGGTCTTCATAAGGCAAAAGCGTTCTTCCCTGAGAACTTGATGTCCTCAGACTCATTTCTATTTTCTTTGGAATCAACAAAATACAGCCATCAGCTCTGGAGTCAACCCCTTTTGCATGAGTTGGGTAAGGAAGGGGTTATATCTGTAACCTCACACTAGGTCATGGTGACCATCCCCTTTCGCTTTTAGAGGTGTGTGTGTGTGTGTGTGTGTGTGTGTGTGTGTGTGTGTGTGTGAGTGAGAGAGACAGAGAGAGAGACAGAGACAGAGAGACAGAGACAGAGAGACAGAGAGAGAGAGAGAGACAGAGAGACAGAGACAGAGAGACAGAGACAGAGAGAGACAGAGACGGAGAGACAGACAGAGAGAGAGAGACAGAGAGACAGAGAGAGAGACAGAGAGAGACAGAGACAGAGAGAGAGAAACAGAGAGACAGAGAGAGAGAGAGAGAGGGGAAGAGGTGGGGGAGCGTGTCCCATATCCTTTTGGTGAGTTTCTCATGGTGAGCAATCCATACATCTCTTTCAAAGCTCTGAGGTTCAAGTTTCCCATTTTTTCCAACTTCAACTCCCTTCTTATCTCTGATATAGTCAAATTTTTCAGGAAAAAGCAGAGACACAAAGTTAATCCAGGATACAATATTATGTACTCATCCACCTGGGTCACCTTATCTCTAGCCTTTCATAAGTTGATTTTACCAAAAGTGCTTTGAGTTTACCGTTAAAAATAAAAATCAGTGTTGATATTGACAGTTTTGATATATATGTGTGTATATACGTATATATACATATATATATACATATATGATGGATACGTGTGTATACACACACTATATCTACATTTGTATGTTGATATACACATGCAGATACACATATGTATATGTGTGCATTCCATTGAAGAAGAATCTAATGGTTGCCAATAAAGAAGTAATTATGAACAAAACTATTTTAGTCTGGGCACAGATATACATACATATTTATGTGTATATTTATATACATGTAGTTACGTAGAATACTTTTATATAGATGTATACACATATATTGATGAGGGGAAGGTGGCACAGTGGAAACTGTTAGACAGGAAGACCCAAGTTTGAATCCTGCCTTAGTTTCTAACACTGTAACCTTAGGTAAATCACTTAACCTCTTTGCCTCAGTTCCCCCATCTATAAAATATATCATGGATATAATGATATCACCTACATCACAGGATTGTTGTGAGGATTACATAAGATAACATGTAAAATGTACTGTAAACTTCAAAGTTCTTTTTTAGGGGTAGCTGATATATTTCTAGATATGATGTAGATATCAGTATATGTATGTATCTGTTGATCTGTCTACATATACATACACAGCATTCCAAAACATATAGCAGATATTAATGTTTGATGAAACCATAGGAAGGGGAAAGGATTATTTAATAAATATAATTGGGAAAACTTGGTCATCAATTTCCTAGCAAATTAGATTTAAGTCTGCCTCTCCCACCATATATTTCAATGAATTCTAACTGGAGGATATAATAAAAGAACTGTAAAAAGATGGAAGAAAACGGATGAATATCTTTATCTCAATTTTAGAGAAAAACTGCCTGTTTCTATTAAATGAATTGAAAAAATTACAAGGGACTAGCTAGAAACACTTCATTACATTGCAATTATTTTTAATATAAATAATCTGAAGAAAAATAACGTTAGGAGAAAAGAGTATGTTCATTTTGATGACTAAACCTTGATATTTACACCATATGGGGAAATGTTAAGACTGTTCCACAAGTGATTCTCAATGCAGAATGGATAAAGGGTCAGAAGATATCCAGAACAGGCGTGGAAGCCCTTGAACCACTGATGGTCCCCAGGTCCCGGCACATAGGATACCGGGAGTTCTGCTCCTGCCAGTCACTAACTGTGGGAATCCAAGGGAGCTGATGGGATCACTAACTAAGTGGAAGAAGCAGCAAAAGTAACACCACCCATTCTCCTCTTACTGAATAATTGAGGCTGATTCCAGATGTGTTTGTCTCTGTCCTTAGAAATAATGTTAATGTTCTTTATAAGTATACTCATAAAAGTGGAATTACGGTGGTAAAGTGAGGAATTCTTTGTGGGAACTGTTCAATTTTTCTCTAGTGATTTTTTTCACGTTTGACATTTGGGTAGCAATGAAGGAATGGGCCCTCTCCTCGGTGGCCCCACTAGCATTGGGGCTGTGTTCTTTTTAGTGTTGTTTTTGGTCAGCTTGATGACTGTGCAGTTGTGCTTCTGCTATATCCTAATCTGATCCTCTAAAAATGTCAGTGGGATTATTTTGCTTTTCACTTGAGGAACAGTGGGTTTCTTTTATAAGAACAAATGCAATTTGTCCTTTTATGGTCTGTAAGAGTTCTTCACAGGAATTATATGAGCTAGATGGTAGATATAAACTTGGGTCCCTTTCACAGACGGAGAGTCCGAGGTTTAGAGAGAGTAACTGTGGGAATCGCTTCAGACAGATCCCTCTTGAAGTCCCCTCACACTCCTCACGATCCGTGATTTCAGCGTTTAGGTTGAATAGTTATTTAGGAAATTAACCTTTTGGAAAACGGGGATCGTCATAGCGCCTGCCTCCAGGAGTTGCTGAGAGAATACAAGAACATAAATGTTTGCAAAGAGGTTTGCAGTCCTCAGAGGACCAGACAACAGTAGCTATTAACTATTTTTAAAATCGAATACTTAATGCCACATGCTAAGTCAGTTCTTAAGACCTAAAATATTTAATACCAAGTTTTTACAACCCTATGATTTCTCACTTAGTCTTCCAAAAGGAAATGAAAGCTTTCCGTGCATTAGGCTGTGTACTCAGCCCTACAAAAGGGGAAAACAAAGCGGGAGACATGGTCCCTGAGCTATATGATTCACAATCCTACTTCTTTCCATCAATTTCCTTGGTCTGTGTCATCTGTTAATCAGGCCATTCCTTTACTTCCATTCTAATTATGTTCAAATTCATTAACTATGCCATTTTCTGGGCAACTAAGATGAATTTTAATTCAGGTATGGTGTCTCATGCTAATAAAGGACAATTGAAAACTCTTCTAGTCTCTTTCTCTGCCCAAGGATTCCATTTACAAAAATCTCACAATAATTCATCTCAACTGATGGCAGTGCTCTTTTCTGAGGCAAATTAAGGATCATCTCCTCACTCCATACATATTATACTCAAAATCCAATTCTTGTTTGGAAATATAACAAAAATATTATCCATTGCTTAGATGATATAAAATTAATTTACAAAACACATAAGTGATGAAGAAGCAAATTTTTGTATTGGGCTTTCTGTTGTGATGTTACCTTATATTTCCAACTACATATATCAAAGAAGTATTTGGCTTTTAAGTTTTGTGATTAGGGAGTGAAGCTTTTCAGATTTCACCTCATCAGATCTTTGAGGTTGGGTAAACAGAATAGTTAGTAACTAGGCTACAAACACTAATGGACATTCATTTGAAGGAAATAACTGGAGAAAGTGAATGGCTCATTAAAGAAAACCTCAGAATTGTACTCATATTACACAAATCAAGTAGGTGGAAGCATGTTCCCAATTATGACCTTTCTGGATGATTCTCCAGAGCAGTGGTTCTCAACCTTCCTAATTCCACGACCCTTTAATACAGTTCCTCATGTTGTGGTGACCCCCAACCATAAAATTATTTTCATTGCTACTTCATAACTGTAATTTTGCTACTGTCATGAATCGTAATGTAAATATCTGATATGCGCGATGTATTTTCATTGTTAAAAATTGAACATGACCCACAGGTTGAGAACCGCTGCTCTAGAGCATACAACATCTCTGGCATCATGCAGTTGCCTGGAAGGCCCACAGCATAGGAGGGCTCACTGAGTCCAAAATTCAATGAATTCAAAAAGCACTGGATTCAGTAGAATAACAATTAGCCCTCCTCTAGTATGTACATGTTAAAGTCACGTGTGACTCACAATTAATAGAAATATGAAGATATTTCTTTGATGACCCTCCAATCATTAACATCAAGGGAAATCTTATCCAGGTGCATGTTCCCCAGGATATTCCCCATTGCCATTGACGATGACTTCCTTAGGGTCCAATGGAAGAGAGTACAGCTAGAATGGAAGATGTCCTCCAGATAAAATTCCACCTGCTAAGCCTACTTCTCCCCAATGCCAGTCTCTTCTTTTTGAGATTATGCTCAATTTATCCTATCTTGCTCTTGCTTGTGCTTAGCTGTTCGCGTGTCTTCCCCATTAGAGATTAGGACTGAGGTTTTGTTAACATTTTTTTCAATCTCTAGCACAGAGCCTCATACTTGACATGTAGTAGACAGTTAATAAATACCTCTTGACTTGAGTCCAGATAGCCCTTTTCAGGATACCATTCTGACCGCATCAAGGTCAAGTACAAAAGGCCTTGTTGGATTTTTATATTGAAGACCAGGATTGCTTAAAAGGAACGAGCTGAACAATCCGGATAGGGAAAAATAAATGCATAAAAATGTCTATTGTCCACATCCTGATTTGCAGGGTGAGGAGCATTTCATTGTGTCAGTGAGCTCATTTCTTTGGGCCAGGCTCTGACATGGATGACACATTGGGCCTAGGGTGAATAGCAGAATGGGAACAAACCAGTTTTCCATGGAGGACTCACTCAGTAATTAACAATCCCTAAGTCTTTCCCACCTCAAAGGACTGTTACAATCTCTTTTACAATGCCATAACCTCCAAGGAGTAGTTCTCAAAAGTTTTGGATGCAAGACTTTCTTTACATTCTTCAAAATGATCACTGACCCCAAAGAGTTCTTATGTGCATTATATCTATTGATATTTACCACATTAGGAATTAAACTACCTTAGCATTCTTAGGAAAAGAATTTGGACCTTGAATACTCCCTAAAAGTAAGCCAGGTACTCCCCTGGGTCCCCAGAACAAACTCTGAAAATCACAGCTCTACAGAATGCAAAGTTGTCCTAAAGAACTTTCGAGAGGTGAACGTTGGATACAATAAGCTACAACTATTTCTAGTGAGGACCTATGGGTAAAAATGGAGTATAAGAAACCTTTCAGCTGTTCTCTGGTCTCTCCCATGGGGGTGCTCCCCAGAGTGGCCCTCAAATCTCCCAGTCATTCTTTTTCATCTTGGTGACTTTTCTATATTCTGTAGAGTGGAGGGTATCTCCACAGTAATAGGCTCAAACACCCAGGGGGCATACTGAAGAATGACAGCAAATATAATGCTCTCTGCTGAACCCAGTGTTTGAGAAATTAGGAAAAAACACTTTGTGTCAGAAATAGTCATTACCTTTGAACTCATTCACGGCAAATTAACACAGAATTTAGAGAAGCTGAAATGAACCCAAATATTTTAGAGCTCTAGATTATTTAATAAAGGAAACTACCATCTCTTCACTTCCAGTATTTGACAAAGGTCTAGGGTTTCTGTTATCTTTGTTGCTATTCTAAATTACAGGCAGATTGGTGCCGAATTCTAATTATTGTGAAATGGATAGTTGTGATGTTTTCAAAGAAGTTTGTGTGCTTGCAAGCTTGTGTGTGTGTGTGTGTGTGTGTGTAATTCTCCACTGGACCTCAGCACAAATGCCACCTCCTACATGAACCCCCAGATTGCTAGTTCTCCCCCCTCCATCTCCCGTAACTTCCTTCAAAATAAGGAGAAGGCTGATAGGAGGTATGTATACATATACATAACTAGTTTCTCCCAATACAGCACACATGTTCCTCAAAGGTAAGAATTGTTTTCTTCATTTATTCACCTTTTCAATACCTAGTACATGGTAGACATTCCATAAATGCAGGTTGATTAAGTGGAAGTATTGAGCACATTTTTTAAAAAGTATAGTTTGTACCGGCCTATGGTTTCAGGTTCTGTCCCCCGGGAGCCCCTGGGTATAAAAATTGAGTTAATTAAATGTCTAAATGTATGGATATAAGATACAACACCCATAATCTGTAAATCTGGCCTTCTAACAGGTGGAAAATCCATGAATTAGAAAGTACATGTTGCTTCTCTTCAGCAGAATTCTAGCCATCATCCCAGTCACACACAGCTTAGTTGGCCTGTAACTGACTCTGCTCAGGAAAGCTTTGTGAGAAGATGGCTCTCTCTGCCACAGCAAGGGCTGGCATGAGGAGTTGGCTGCTGTTTTCAGCATTTCTTCCACATCTGCCTTATGGCTGGCCCATGCCTGTCACAATACAGGAATCTAGGGACTTTGGAAAGTCTACCACTGAAACCAGGAGCTTTTAGGCAGATGTCCTGGCAGAGGAATCAATGTCCGATGGCAAGGGCGAGGGATACCTCTACAGGATCAGCTCTGGACACTGTCTGAAGCCATCTGTTTGCTTTCTTGGCCTGGTGTGACTTCTTGTGACCTATGACTTCCTGTCATATCCTGTCTTCTCCCCAGGAACCAAAATCAGTCTCTGTCAAATTTTCAGTCAATCATTCACAACATGATGAATCCTTTTTACATGAAATCAGATGCCGATAGTTAGAGATCTCCATATATTTAATTTAATTGAATAAATATTCCATAAGTACCAACTATGTCCCTCCTTCACATGACAGCACTTTAGATACTTGGACATAGCTCTTATTTCCCTCTCTGTTTCTTCTCTTCTCTAGGTTAAACATTCCTGTCTAATTTGAATCTCACAGGGACTCAAGGCTTTTCACCATATTGGTTTTCCTTGACTCGACTCTCTCCAGGCTATGCATGTCCTTTCTAAAGGTGTCTCATAGAATACAACAGAATACTTCAGTTGAGGCCTAACCAGGACAGAAGAGAGAGGGACCATCCCCATCCCTGAAAGTAATGGCCTGCCAATTACCCTGCTGACTCTTGACCTTGAGGCATGGAAATCCTCAGATCTTTCCAGAATAATTGTCATCTAATCATGCCTTCCCAACCTTGGACTAGTAAAGTTTGCTTGCTTTTTAACGTTTTTTTAACTCAGACATAAACCTTTACTCTTGTTCCTACTGAATTTCATCTTATTAGCCTCACTCCAATGATTGAACCTGTCATGAAGATTTTGGATTCTGCCTGTCCCCCAACGTGGGAGCTCTGCCTCCCAGCATTGGGTGAGGTCCTTATTAGGCCATTCCATCCATGCCCTTTTTCTGTTCTAAGAGTGCTAAACAGCACTTAGTACAGTGGCCCACTGGAAAGCTGAGTACCTGGCATGCAGTAGATCTATACTTCATAAATCCTAGCTAATTGAAACAGCCCGGGACAATGTACAGATGCCTAGGGCCCTCTTTCCTAGCTGATATTGAACTGCTAAACATTAAATCCAGGGATGGAAGCAGATCTGAATTGGTCCAGTTGTAATGTCTTCTCATCCACATCTCTCCAGCATCTCCACAAAAATGGCCTGGAACACTTTTGTAAAAGCTACACGAAAATCCAGGTGAACACCTTCTACAGCATCCTCCCTATCTATTAATTTGCCAGTCCTTTCCAAAAAGGGAAGTTGAGGTTGGCCTGTAGAGCGCTTTTCCATTATTTATAATTATGAATTTGACAAACATAAACGTGGTTAATTCCATATATATGTGTAGATACACATATATACACACATACATGTATGACCTCTCTATTTGTACACACGTGAACAGGACACCAGGATTATACATGAAAATGTGAATCTTTTTTTTTTCTTTTCTTTTTTTTTTTTATATGAGATTCTTTATTAAATTTTTTTGAGTTACATCTTTTCTCCCCGTCTTTCCCCCGCCCACCACCCCAAAACAGCCATCCCAGTATTTCCCCCCTCCC
>JAQQSU010009370.1:0-12710 GCA_028627135.1 Pseudochirops cupreus | reverse complement strand
GTGGGTGGGGGAAAGGGGGGGAGAAAATATATAACTCAAAATCTTGTAGAAATGAATGATGCAAACTAAAATAAAATTTAAAAAAAATAAAAAAATAAAAAAAAGAAGAGAGAGGAGGATACTATGGACATGAATTGTTTCATGCACTTTTAAATGTAGTCACTATATTATGTTTTACTCAATTATTTTACTTTTTTTAAACAAGAGATCTCTCAAGAACTCATAGTTACTTTTACATGTTAGTAATGATAAAATAAGTCAAATTAATAAATCTTATAGTTAAAAATCCTAATTTCTGTCTCTGTCCTTTTAAGTTCCTATTAAGTGTTTTCCTCATAATAACTTCATAATAATTGAAGGAATGTTTTGTTCAATCACTGGATCAATAAGTACCTTTGTTGGTGTAAGATGTAAGAAGACTAGAAAGATAGGAGAGGGGGGCGGGCTCTGAAGAGTTCAACAGAATGCCAAGAGAGGATTCTATATTTCATGCCAGTGGTGATGTGTGTAAGGAGCCACTAGAATTAATTGAGTTGGGGGAATGGGAGTGACATAGCCAACCCAGCATTAATATAAGGCTTTGTGATTTCCAAAGCGCTTTACATACCAATTCATTTGATCCTCACGACAATCCTGGGAGGTGAATACTATTATTACCCCTATTTTAGAAATAAGGAAATTGATATAAACAGAAGTTAAGTGACTTGCACAGGTTCCTACAACTAATAAATGTCTGAATCAGGATTTGGATTCAGGTCTTCCTGACTGTAAATCTCACAATTTGTCCACTATGACACCTAGCTGCTTACCCTGATGATAAGATGTATTTTAAAAAATATTTTACTTTTTCCAATCACATGTAAAGACAGTTTTCAATATTCATTTTTTTTTAAAGATTTTGAGTTCCAAATTTTTACTCCCTCACTTCCTTCCCTCCTCCCCAAGATGGCAAACAATCAGATATAGATTATACATATGCAATAATGTAAACATAAGCAATGGGAAATAAAACTATCACTTTTTGTCAATGATAAAATGTTATATTTAAAGAACCCTCAAGAGCAAACTAAAACACTTAATAAAAAAAATTAGTGAAGTTGCAAGATATAAAATAAACCCACATAAATCATTATCATTTCTATATATTATCAACAAAATCCAGCAAGAAGAGATAGAAAAAGAAAATCCCTTTAAAATAACAGCATACAGTATTAAATACTTGAGAGTTTACCTGCCAAGACACACATGGGAATTATATAGACATACTTACAGTACACTCTTTACACAAATAAAGACATCTAAATAATTGAAGAATCGTGAAATGCTCATGAATAGGCTGAGCCAATATAATATGACAAGACTGCCTAAGTTAATTTACTTTTTCAGCAACATACCAAACTACCAATGAATTTCTTTAGAGAGCTAGAAAAAAAATAAATAATATCAAAATTCATCTTTAAGAACAGTCAAGAATATAAAGGGAATAAAAAAAAGTTAGTGGCGGAGTGCGTCTAGAAGGACCAGATGTCTAATTATATTACAAAGCAATAATTGAAACAATTTGGTATTGGATAAGAAATAGGTCGATTAATGGAATAGAACAGGGATACAATATAGAGAAGCAATGAGCACAATAACCTAGTTTGATAAACCCAAATATCCCGTCTATTGGAGCAACAACTTTATTTGACAGAAAATGTTGGGAAACCTGGAAACTAGTCTAACATAAACTAGGCATAGTATATATTTTGCATTGTATAGCAAGATGAGGTCAAAAATTAGTATATGATTTAGACAAAAAGGGTACTATAAGCAAACTATAGGGTCATAGAAGGAATTACCTTTGAAATCTATGTATAGGGAAAAATTCGTGACCAAACAAAAGACAAAGAAGTTCACAAGAGGTAAAATGGATAATTTTAGTTATATAAACATTTAAAAATAAATTTTTACAGAAGCAAAACCAATATAACCAAAATTAGAAGGAAAGCAGACAAGTGGGGAAAGAATCTTTTTTTTTCCCGTCAAGTTTCTCTGATAAAGATCTCATTTCTCAAATATATAAGGAATTTATAAAAATAGGAACCATTCTCCAATTGATAAATAGTCAAAGGATCTAAACAGTCAGTTTTTAGAAGAATTCAGAGCCATCAATAATTAAAATGTTCTAAATCACTAATTAATAAATGCAAATTAAAACAACTTTGAGGTACCGCTTTATATGTATCAGATTGGTTAAGATAACAGAAAAGGGAAATGACAAATACTGGAAAAGATGTGGGAAAATATGTACACCAATGCAGTGCTAGTGGAGCTCTGAACTGGTGCAGTCATTCTGGGAAGCACTTTGGACGTATGCAAAAACAGTTATTAAATTGTCCTTACATTTTAACCTATAGATAGCCACAATTAAGTCCATGGATCAAAGAAGGAAGCAAAGGAACTGAATGGATAAAAAAGTGTTTATAGCTGCTCTTTTTATGGTGGCAAGGGATTAGAAACTGAGTAGCTACTCATCAATTGAGGAATGGCTGAACAAATTATGCTATATGAATGTGATGGGATACTATTGTGTTATAAGAAATGATGAAGGAAATGGTTCAGAGAGACCTGGAAAGACTTGTATAAAGTGATGAAAAGTAAAGGGAGCAAAATCAGGAAAAGCAATTAATACAATAAAAACAATTGTAAAGACTAACAACTTTGAAAGACGTTAGGATCCCTAATCGACACAATAGCTAACCCGTTCCAAAGGATGCATGATGACATATGCTATCGTCCTCAAGATCTAGAAGATGCTGATTCAGAGGACAAATTGAAGCATTTTTTGGACATGGCTAATATGGACATTTATTTTGCTCTGTTATAAATATGTTTAACAGGTTTTGTTTTTCTTGCTTCCTCCATGGGCAGGTGAGGGAAATGTGGGAGGAAATGAATTGAGAACTAAAAATAACATACAATTGAATTTTAAAGAAAGAAATAACATAAATGGCCCACCACCATCACCAATAGACAGTGTTATTATATCAGTGTGATGTAATCTTATACATTACAAAACAATCAAGTTGGAAAATGATAACTAGCATTTATATTGCATTTTAAGATCTGCAAAGCACTTTATAAATATTATTGCAATTTATCTTTACAACATCCCTGAGAGGAACGTGCTATATTATCCATACTTTACAAATGAGGTAGCTGATTTGTCCAGGGTCACAGAGCTAGCAAGTATCTGAGCCTGAATTTGAACTCAGGTCTTCCTGACTCCAGGTTTGGTGAGCATTCTACCCACTGACCCATCATCTTCAATATAAGGAATATTAGGAAACTGAGAAATACTTGTGAATTAATGCAAAGTAGAACCAGGTATACACACATATATATCCTATATACATATATTTACATACCTATATAGAGAATGAGATATATAGAGAGGCTAGAGTGAAAGGGAAAGAGAGAAAGTATTCTATTTTTCCTCATAAAAATGGTCAATGGGAATGGATGTTGTATAGAGAGTATTGAAAGGGATGAGTTAATAAAAGAAAAAAAAAGATATATTGCTATGAGTCTTTTTCACTTAAAAATGTATAGAGAACCGCAAATAGGTTGGTTTGTCCAGACTATAGAGTATGTAAGCAATATGTAATTAGCACAGGAAGATAGGGTTACACTAGATTGCGAAGGGCAGAGATTGGCTCAAGAGGCAACAAGACATCCCTAGGGTTTCAAGAGGAGGGTAACAACATCATACACAGTCTTGTGCTTTCACCATACAGTCTTATCTCTTCTAAAAGGTAGTTAGCCTTCAAACTGCCATGCCTGTTTCTGGTTTACTACTTGTGCTAGATCAATGCTGGGAGCCTTTGGGATGATGAAGCCCTCAATTGCTTGGGTCAGCTAAGGAAGGTTTCAGCTACAATACAGATAGAAAGGCCCTATAGTCCTTAGGGTATAGCAGCAAAGCAGATGATAATTCCTTTTCTTCAATGTCTTTTCCACTGATACAATCTTATCAGTCTCTGCTACTGAACTATTTGTCAGCTCAAAGATCTTAGGTAACCAGAACTTTCTTTTCTGGGTCTTAAATAGACCTGAAAATCTGTATCTTCACAGAGATTTCTTCCTAGAATAGTGACTGTAGACATAGAACTGACAACACTGCTATTCCAAAGGTTTGGGGTTCAATGTCTTTGACTGTTTCTATCAATGACAAAAGGAAAAATAGGGGTCAAGATGACGGTGGTGGTGATTTTACTTGCCTGGCATGTGCTACCTCCTATCTCTCCCTCAAGGTCCCTTGTTGATTCAGAATGGCAAAGATGACAAAGAAGGGCAATAGCAAATGTTGGAGGGTGTGTGGAAAATGCCTTTTGACTTTATACCATTTCTAGGCCTATACCTCCAAAGACATCAAAGAAAGTGGAAAAGTATCTATATGGGCAAAAAAATATTTATAGACATTCTTTTTATGTTAGCCAAAGATTAGAAACTAAAATGGCATCCTCCTATTGGTGGTTAGATAAATGATTGTGTTATGTGACTGAATTGGAATAATACTGTACCATAAAAATGTTGAAGTGGACAGATTCAGAGAAACCTGGGAAGACCTCTATGAAGTGATACAAAGTGAAGTGAACTAGAAGAACAATGTAAACAATGATAACAACATTATAGAGAAAAACAACTTTGAAAGGCTTTAGAACTCTGATCAATACAATGATAAATCACAAATCCAGAAGACAAAATGAAAAATAAAGTTAAAGGAGAGTCATCATCCCTAGTCAGGTATGATAATAAACTTATTTCTCATGAAATAACCTGAAAAATAAGAAGAGAGATATCCCCATGGTGTTTGAAAAGGACGTCAAATCTAGAGACAGCTGACTTGGTTTTAAAATCCCATTTCTGTTCTACACTATCTATGGGACCTAGGGGAATTAACTCACTTCTTCAGGCATGTAACTTCTTTATGAAATGAAGGGCTTGGACAAGATGATTCTTAAGCTCTCTTCTCCTCTAGAATCTTTCAGCCTCTGAGTAACTTCAGCTAAGTCAAAATCTTGCCATCATTTCCCTTCCATTTAAGTCCTCTTAACTTAGCATTCATGAAATTTTCATCATAGCATCACCAACTCCCAGAAGTAGGAGCTAGAATCTATCTCATAATTGCCCTGTCTCCTTAGCTTTACTAAGGCTACGTTTACCTCAACACCTGTTAAGGCACCACCACCTTTCTTTAATGAGGGTTTGACCTCTATTATAAATTATATGTCTCCGACAAGATTCAGTTGTTCGTTTTAATTTTCCCCACAACCCTTTGAAATTAAGAAATGACTTCACAGAGAACTTATTCTGAATATTAGGACAAAATGTGCAAATCTGATGAGAGATGGAGATGGGGGGGGGAACTGAGGAGCTGAGCTGTAGGAATAAAGAGAATTTAATCATCTCTACATGGTTATACATGAAAATCCTGAAGACAATTGTAGAGTCAGAATCTTGATAATACAATAGTCAAAATAGCCAAATTATAACTTGTAAGACAAATACTTGTATTTTTTATTGCTACATCATATTATTCAGTCTCAGCTTAGTGCCAAGAAAAAAAAGCTGGCTTCAGCATCAGAAGACCTAGGTTCAAACTCTGACACTACCAGTTACTACCTGTGACTTAAGTCAAGTCAATTTATCTCCTGGGACCTTGATTTCCTTACCAGGAAATCAAGAAGGTTTCAACAAGATGATCCCTCATGACCTTCTCACTTTAAGCCTATAATCTTTTTACTAATTCTTATGACCAATTAGTAATTATAATTTACATTTAAATGAATAAATGCACCATAGCAGATAGAAGAATGGCCTTGGGAAGACCTGAATCCAAGTACAGTCTTTTACACATGCTAATTGTGTTATCCTGGGCAAGTCAATTAATTTCTCTGTGTCTAAGAATGAAAGTTACAGAGGAGTTGCCAACCAGCACCAGGTTCCAAGTGGAAGGAATTTGTGCATAATGAAATCACAAGTTTGCACCAAAACAAAGCAAAAATGTATTTACACAGTAATTTAGAGTTTGTAGAAGTCTTTACTCACAACTCTTTGAGTTGGGTGGTATAAATATTATCATCACCTACATATTGCAAATGGCAGAAATGAGGTATACTGAGGTAGAAACTATTTGCCTCACATCAGATGGTCAGATAGTCCTAGAATCAGGATATAACTTAGATCTTCTGACACCAAAATTGCTATGCTCTCCGCCTCTCCTCCTCCTCCCCCCATTTAACCTACATTTCATTTTCTCTGTAGCAAACTGTAAGGAGCAAACAGATCACTTAGGTCAAATTTACACCGGATGAAAAAATATATGATAGAGGTGGAAAGCACCTTTGAGATCCTCCAAATCCATCTCATCTATTCCCCATTTTACAAATGATGAAACAGAGACCCAAAGGATTTTGCCTATAGTTAATAAGCTAAGAGTTTATAAAGTCAGACCTAGAACTCAGATCTCCTCCCTTCCAGTCCAGTATTTTTCCATAACCAAGTCTACCCTTTTATCAACACCCATTATTAATGTGCTGAGTTTGAAGAAACATTTTTCTTTTTTTTTATTTTTTTATATTTTATTGAAGAAACATTTTTTCATATTCAATTATCATCAGTCTTCCTCAAAATGCTTTTCTCCAGTTATCTTATTTAATATACTCCAAAAGCCATTACCCCAAGATCTGACTTTTCTACACCCGCTTCCAAACTTATATTCAGGTCTATTTTCAAAGGTTAAATGATTTTCATTTTTTCAAAAACCATTTATCAAAATCTATTGTGAAGGCTAAGAGAACTACAAAAATGAAAAAGACAGCATAAACTAATATATTATTGGGTATAGAATGAGTTAAAATGTTAACCCTCCCTATATGCCACTTTATATCTTAGTTGGCATCCCTTGAGGATGAAATTCTTTAACTGAAAGGAATGGCTCTACATTTTAGATATTAGGGTTGGTCCAATGAGGCAAAGTCCTAAAGGAAAGGATGATAATTTGCTTAGTAATCAGAAATGATGAAACAAGGCGAAGGCATCATTGAGCTATCACGAGTCATTGGTTATAAGCTGTTTACTTGCTATTTGAATCTAAGTTTGCTTACAATCAAAATAAACATTTCTGATTTATTCTGAGAAAAATTTCCCCCGTAAATACTTTCATATTCTCAATACAGTAATTTTTATTTTCATCAAAAAATTTGTAATCCCCAATGACCATAATGTTACATAGAACCCATCTGAATGTTACCATTGGACTTAAATGAAAGATCAAGTGCATGAAAGCACTTTTAAAAAAATTATACAAATCAAAAGCAAAAAACACATTGGGCATTAAGAAAAATACAAGTTTCCCAGTAAAATTCTGGTGAGACTAAAGAAAATGTATGTTGCTAGAGGAATCATATTAGTCCAGAAACTTCTTATTGAATCAAGTGGTAGAAAAGAACAGTAGGGTGCATATTTCTATTAATTGCCCCCTCAAAATGCAAAAATAATTTAAGTTGTCACATCTTCTCTTCTTGTATTTTGTATATGGTGATATTCCAGTAATTTAGAATTTTAGTAGTATTTTTATTCTTTAAGACTACACTTATGTAAGTTAATCACTGAATAGGCCTAGAATCCTTACAAAGACTTTGTGAATTACCTATAAACTATTCTTTTGGTCATAACTCAGTCCTTTATTTCTCATCCACCTGACAGCTTCTTGATAATGAAAGGATAGATTGAGATTCATGTGACAGATTGAGGTTGAAAACTGAATTGAAGGCATGAGGTACAAAATATAAGAAGTAGAGAAATAAGCAAACCAGAAAAGAAAGGAAAAGGAAGAAATAGTTGTCTTCATAATTATTTTCAAGACTGTATTCTTTAGGATATTAAAATTAAAAATAAATAAAATCTAATCTGTCACAAATATCTAAAGGAATATTATGCCTTTCTCCTCTTCTTCCCCATAATTGAAGCAGGCAAGAAACTAGAAAAGAAAAAATGGATTAGGTGTTGAGAGGCCTTGCCTTTAGTCCTGCCTCCGTTACTAATAAAGTATGAGATTTGGTGCAAAAATTATAAAGAGACAAAATTATAGGATAAATCTCAGAGTCAGTAAGGATCCAAAACATTTACTCCAACTTACATAATAATAATAATAATAACAATATTCATATAGTATTTTAATTTTGCAAGGGGCTTCATGAATTCTGTCATTCAATCCCAACAGCAATAAAGTGTTACCTCCACTTTACAGATGAGGAAACTGAGGCTCAGAGAGGTTCTGTGACTTAGCCATGTTCACATAGCTAGTGAATGTGAGAAACACATTAAGCCATTTATCTTCTATTTATCTCAGTTTCCTCGTGAGTAAAATGAGAAAGTTGGACTAAATGAGCACTGAGGTAACTTTCATATTAAAAATTGTGAATTTATAGTTTACTGACCCTAAATTTAGTCGTATTTTCCCTTTAAACATAATATTTTCTTCCTCATTGTCATCAGTGACAACACTAGCAACATTATCATAGTCATCATTGTCATGATGATGTCCAAGAACCATGTATGGCAGTGGTTCTCAACCTGTGGGTCGCGATCCCCTTGGGAGTCCAACAACCTTGTCACAGGGGTCACCTAAGACCATCTAAAAACACATATTTCTGATGGTCTTAAGAACTGAGTCACTGGTCCTCTATCCATCTCCAGGCGGGTCTGCCCACATGCAGATATGCCCACATACGAATATTAAAGGGTCAGGCATTAAGAAGGTTGAAAACCACTGATGTATGTAGTGCCTAATTGTTGAGTAGCAGTAGCAACAAAGAATGGCAGCAAAAACCTTGGATATCTATATCTGTCATAGAAATAGGCATTAGCTATACATTTAAATTTGCCTATTTAAATATAAAGTTATTTTTCTTCTTCAATGCTAACTAGTATAAGAGAATTATTATTTTTTTAATGTGCGACCCTAGGCAAATCACTGAACCTTTTAGTGTCACATGCAATTTTATAGAGAATACATTACAGAATTAGCTACCAATCTGAATTTGTAAAGCCAGTTTCCTACACCAATGAAATCACAGGTCCACATATACTGATATGTATAGGATATACATGTATGAATATATGCATGTAAATATGAAAATTTATTAAACATAATTTATGATGTTCTTAGAAATTCAAGATCAATGTATATTATTGAGACATCCTCCTTTGAGGTTTAGGGGGAAAGCATGATAAAGATCATTTGGCTAGGATAAAAAGAGTAAGAAACAAAAGCAATTGCGGTAGTTGAAGTATACTATGGACTACCTATTCAGAAGGAGGAAATGGATAATAAGTTATTCAATCAGATTATAATGAAGTCAAGGAAGTATAAAATAGTCATGATGATGGCTTTTATCTGTGTGGTTATCTGCTTATCTTTCTTTCTGCTAAAAGCTGAGCAATTGATAAATTCTTGACTTTCCTTGATAATGATTTCATTTTTGAAAAGGTAGAGGAACTAATAAGAGACATTACTACTCTGGAACTGATTTTGACCAAGAAGTAGATCCAGGTTATGAAAGGTGAAATCATGGAAATATTGGGACCACATCTTATGGCAGATAAAGAAAAGAATTTTCGTCATAGTATCCTAGATGTGTGTTCTATATTCTGGAAGAACATAATACAAAAAATTCAGGAAAAATACTTGTTGGATCCCAGGACTATTTAGCTATGTCTAGGAAAAAGTAGCCACTGGAGTCTCTTCTACCTCTGAAGTCCTGTTACTCTGTGAAATGAGATTTTACAGGGAAAGTCTATTCAGAAAGAGTGAGAAACTTTTCTTCCTATGATTTTGATTGTTTAATAATATTTTATTCCCCCCCAATTACACATAAAAAGAAACTAACATTTGTTTTTTATATGTTTTAAGTTCCAAATTCCATCTCTCTTTCTCTCCTCCCTTTTCTGAGACACTAAACAATCTGACACAGGTTATACATCAAGGAAGGAAGGAAGGAAGGAAGGAAGGAAAGAAGGAAAGAAGGAAGGAAGGAAGGAGGCAAAGAAAATGAAAAATAGAATGCTTCAGTTTGTATTCAGACAACATCAGTTCTTTCTCTGGAGAAGTGAGTGCATTTTTCATCCTATATCCTTTTAGATTGGATCTATTGGATCATTGCATTGATGAGAATAGCCAAGTAATTCACAATTCATTATTGGACAATATTCCTGTTACTCTGTACAGTGTTCTCCTGGTTCTTCTCATTTCACTTAGTATCAGTTCAGGTAAGTCTTTCCAGCTTTTTCTGAAATCACCTTGCTTATCATTTCTTTCTTTCTTTCTTTCTTTCCTTCTTTCTTTCTTTCTTCCTTCCTTCCTTTTTTGATTTTGGGAAGAGGAAGGGCAGAGCAATTAGGGTTAAGTGACTTGCCCAAGGTCACAAGGCTAGTAAGTGTTAAATGTCTGAGGTCGGATTTGAACTCAGGTCCTGCTGACTCCAAGGCCAGTGCTCTATTTACTGCATCACCTAGCTGCCCTGCTTATCATTTCTTATAGCATAATAATAGGAGAATGAGAAACTTTAAAGAATGAAAACCTGATAACACAAGCACAAATTATTTAGATGAATAACACTAGCTAAAGAAATCAATGTAAATGCACAAGAAATTCATTGAAGATCTTGCAACATGGCAGCAAGGACAAATAGCAAAATGAAGATAAAAGTGTGATTTAATTTTGCAAGGAGATAGTGGAAGCCAAAGGTGAGGAAAAACTAAGGCTCACAAGAAATGCGGACTACTAAAAGAGAATTTAAAACTACATTGAGGAAAATGAAGAAAAAACAAGAGAAATTTCTTGGAAGGTATAACGAGTGAAAAAGAGAAGACAAAACTACTCAACTTTCATTTTGCTTCTATCTTCTGTACCAATGACCTTTTAGTCAAAAAATTAGAGGGGAAGAAATAGATAATGAGAAATAGAAACTCAATACAATTGGAATGTTACTGAAAGACCACTTTGTCCTTTTCAACAAGGTCATGACTAAGAATGGATAAAACATATTCCAGTGCTTTGAAAAGAATCTGGAGAAGTGATCACTGAGATGCTACTACTGAATTTTGAAAAACCACAGATAATAAAAAATATACCTTAGTACTAAAGATAAACATGCTGATTTAAAAAAAATAAATAAAATATGAATTCTTCAAATTGCTGATATATTTGGTCTTGATTCCTGTAAAATTCTAGAAGATTATCTTAAAATAAATTTTTTCATGTCTTTCATTGGTAATTTGCCCTACTATATCCCTCTCTCCAGACCCTCCCAGAATGTCATGCCTTATAATAAAGAAAAAATAAGAGGAAGAAAAAAAAGTTCAGCAAAATTAGGTAGCAAACCAAACAAGTCAGACAATATATGCAACGCTCCACACCCATGGTCCCCAATCACTTGAAAGAAATGATAAGGGGTGGAGGGTGGGGAGAAGCATCATCTAAATATTTCTTCTTTAGAGCCAAGTTTTGTCATTATAGCTTTAGAATTTCAATTACTTTATTGCTGGTTTTTCTTGGGTACATTGTTGAAGTCTTTGTGCATATTCTTTTCCTGGTTCTACTTATATCACTTTTCATCAGTTCATAAATGTCTTGTGTACTCAATGTGCCAATCCATTTCATATAACAGAATTATTTACTCTAAGTTTTTAGCCATTATACAAACAATGGCCATCTAGTTTGTTTCCAATTCTTTGCTACCTCAAAAAGTGCTGCTATAAATATTTTGTTGTATATATGGCCTTGCTTTTTTTTCCCCTAGTGACCTCATTGATTTTATGAATAGCAGTAGGATCTCTGGATAAAAAGAGTATGGAGATTTTAATGATTAAGCAAAATTTCTGGAACATGTTATGAAGGAATGGTTTGTGAGCACTTATAAAGAAGTCAGTGCTCACTGTGAGCCAACCTTAGAATGAGTGAACCCAGACAAACTACATTTCCTCTTCTGATGACACCAAAGATGTCATCTACTTCTGTTTCAGCATAGCTGTTGCTCAAATATCTTATGATATCTTGGTAGACAAATGGAGAACTAAATAATGAATAGTAGTAAAATAAGGTAGATTTAGAATCTGTTGAATAATTATACCAAAAGAATATCAATTAATGAACTGTGTTAGCTACAAGAAAGGTTTCTAGTGCAGCAACCCAGGCACCCTATACTCTTGGTTCAATGTTTTTCAACTTTTTCATAAGTGTTTTAGATGGAGTTGTATAAGTGTCATGCTTATTGATTTCTTGGATGACACTAAGGTAAGCATGATAGATTACACATTCAGCTAAAGACACGGGACTTGTGACAGTTTAGATCAAACTTCATAAAATTAAATTTCATAAGGATAAATTTAAAGTAGAATGTTCCTACTTTTAACTACAAGAGATCAGTTTCACCAATACAGGCTGTAACTTACACCAAGGAAATCTAAAGAATTTTAGTGGAATGCAAACTCAATATGGATCAACAGTATGGGATGGCAGTTTGTATCAGCAAGCACCCTAGCATACCCAGGATGGCTGCTAGTACAGGTTCTTAGATCTGCTTTTCTAAAGGAACATAACTCAAAATGGGTTAACAATCTTACTTTAATCAATCAAACATATATCATTTACCTAGTTCAAG
>JAQQSU010000937.1:0-16444 GCA_028627135.1 Pseudochirops cupreus | reverse complement strand
TTAAAAAAAAAAAGATAATGGGGAAATTATTAAGTTGGGCATTCAAGACTCTCCATATTTTAACACTAACCATTTCTAAATATGTTCTGCTATTTAACAGAAAGTGTTGCCATTTGAGAATTTATGGTCTATTTACTATCTCATGAACATGCTTTAGACATTCCATGACTTTCTCCATGACATTCAGTCTAGCTACAATTCTGTCTCCTACTCTTTTCCTATTTAAATAACATTCCATCTTTCCAGACTGAGTACAAGTCCCACTTCTGCCAGAAAACCTTCCCTGGGCCACCAACTGCCCACAGTGATCTTTCCCTCCTGTGTTTCAATCAATTCTTATTATCTTTTACCTTGCCCTTAGACTATACTGTCTTATATTTATATATTTTTTGTATATCTTTATATTGTCTGGTGCTGATATCCAACTCATGATTGATGCATGTCTTTTTCTTTGTTGGAATAAAGAACATTATGTAGATTATAGGTAGTTGGTGAATAATGGAGCACATGACAATGATGGAAACAGTTAATGTCTTTTTCACTGTGGAATGCTATACTCAACACTTGTTCCAACAGATCCAAAGTTCTTTAAGGACATGATCCATTTCTTCATCATTTCAAAATCTCTCTCAGGCCATTACACATAATAAGTATTTAGAAATATCTTACAAATTTTACTGAATTTTGAATGGAATAATCTGATACTTATGAATCATATCCTGAAGTTAACAGTCTTTAACAATACTCATTTGTCCAGAAACCCTTTTATTTATATAATAGTACTAGCACATGTCCTACTTGCCATATGAATTTTAATTATCACGAGTTGGAAAAAAAAACAGTATCACAATAGGCTACTGCTTATGTCCAAAAATGTCTGTAAATATTGTAATGGTTAGAACATAATGCATCAAGATAAATGTATGGTACACTTACCATTTCTGTATTCTTATTTTTTTTTAAGTTTTCTATTATGATTGAAAATTTTTGAAATTCTTCCCCTAACATTGATCCTGTTTTATTGCATTTAGTGCTGGTAAGTCAAAATTATTTGATGCTATTGGTGTACAGTAACAGAGACACCAATAAAGTCAGTTAAATTAAATAATAAAACTGATATAGTCATTCCTCTCCATTGAGAAGAGTATACCTGCAAAGATAAACACTCAATCTCTTATTTTCTCTCTTTCTTCTTCTTGTTCTTTTTCTTGTTCTTCTTCTACTTCTTCTTCTTCTTTTCTCTCTCTCTCTGTCTCTGTCTCACTGTCTCTCTCTTTGTCTGTCTTTCTCTCCCCTTGTCTTTCACACATGCACACAAACACACACCCACATACACATATAACAACAACAAAATCTTTATTTAAAACCACTGCTCATATTACAAGCTGCCAAGAAGAAACAATTTGAATACTGTGGAAACACATTTAGGATAACCCAGGATCTACCAGTTTCTACATTCAGGGATAGAAAGGTCTGGAATATGATATTCTGGAGATCAAGAGACCAAGGATTAACTAAGAATCACCTACCTAGCAAATTTGAGTATAGTGTTTCAGTGGGAAATATGGTCATTCAGTGAGGTGGAGGACTTTTAAACATTCTTCCTGAAAAAAACCAGAACTGAAAAGAAAGTTTGACACTCAAATACAAAAAGCATGAGAAGGTAAACATGGAAAAAAAATCATAAGGAACTTATCAAAGTTGAACTATTTACATGCCAACATGGTAAAACAATAATTGTACCTTATGAAACTTTTCTCAGTATGAAGATAGGTAAAGGGAATACAAATGTATATATACATATACATACACATATATCTATATTGGAGGGTTTATAGATGTGTATGAACACATATCTGAGTCTGTGTATGTATGTGTACATAAAGGGCACAAGATCAATTGAATAGGTAGGGACAATACTCTAAAAGGTGAAATTCTGAGGTGGAAGAGGATTAGAATGAGAAGAAACGGGGAGAGACAGAATGGGGTAAATCATCTCATATAGAAGAGGCAAGGGATAATTGTTACAATGGAGGGGAAGAACAGGAAGGCAAAAAGGAAAGGGTCAACCTTATTCTCATTGAATTTGGCTTAAGGAAGGAAAGACATAAACTCTAAACTGGGTATCTTGTGACACAGGAGAATGGGGGTGGGTGGGGATGAGAGGTGGGATAAGGGAGGGGAGGGCAGGGTTGCGGGGAGAGTTGCTGGGAGTACACATTTCTGTAAAGGGACAGGGACAGGGACAAGGAAAGGGTAGAGAATAGAACAAGGCAAGGGTGGAACAGGAGGAGAGACTTACAATCAGTCTCTCACAATATGCCCACTGTGGAGAGGTTCTGCATAATTACACATATACAGCCTGTATTCAATTGCTTGTCCTTCCAGTGGGGGTGAATAATGAGGGAAGAAGAGAAAGAATCTAGAATTTAAAGTTCTATAATCAAATGTTAAATATATATATGTATATATATATACACATATATTTATATACACATAATAATAATTATCATTAACTACATACAACTGGGACTTAAGATACACAGGCACTGTGGTAGGGAGATCCATCTTCCCTACCAGAAAGTCAGAAGGGGTGATGGGGAGGACATAGGAGAGAGCAGATTGGGGGAGGGGTTATACAGTGGCATGGCTATTTTGAGGTGTTGAGTAGCAGAAAGATGGGGAGAAAATTTGTGACCCAAAATCTCATGGAAATGAATGATGTAAACAAGAAAATAAATAAATTAATTAATTAAACGAAACACTGCTCACTGCTTCCATTTTAGTGAAAGACTCACAATTTCTGGTGTTTCTATTCATTTCTAATTTCCCTAAAATGTGGCTTCCTTATTAAAAAGCCAAACAAACAAAAAAAACCACACACACACACACACACACACACACACACACACACACACACACACACACACATCAATTTCTCTAACCAGCCCAGAAACTGTTGTGTTTCAAGGATGAATGAAATTATCTTTCCTTCTGGCCCAATACTTAGTACCAACCTGTAGCTGTGTAACCAATGGGAAGACTGAACCACTCCAGAATACCTAAGATTGCTTTCTGCTTTGTGGAGTCAGGCTAGAGATTGTGCCTGTAATAATGATGGCACAAGACAGGAAAATTGTTTTCAAAGAACTTCTTGGAGGTTAAAGAATGTCTTCCAAGGGGAATTGCAATTCTTACATCAAAGTCTGAAGCCTATAGCTCCATATACTACAAAAGCACAGGGCAGAGAAGCAAGAGAGACAATGGAGTCAAACTTAATACCACTTTTAGTGGTTACACTAAAATCTAAAGCATCAGAAGAGAGTTAAAAGCAATTACTCTCATATGATTGTGATGTTACCTAATATTGCTTCTGAACAACATTTTACTATCAATTTTCCAAGGCATATGTAATGTAGATTGGATTCTGGGAAGGACTGGTCAACCAGCAATATTGCGTATAAAACTCAAAATACATAGTCTTTGCTTATCTATTTCTTCTATTTTTGGCATTTTTTGCAATCACATGGCATCGTCCCTTGGCAAATATGCATCAAAATTAAAGAACATGTATCCAAGCAACAAGAGAGGAAAAATCCTTAATTGGAACTAGACAACATTACTTCCAAACCAACCTCTTAAATGCTTTTAAAGTATTTCTGTTGCCTAACTGAATAAAAAACAAATAAGCCGAACAGGAAACTGAAGAAAAAAGAAAGGACAATGAAGGAATCTGTACTCTAGGTATCTGCAGCACTTTGTAAAAATAGTAAAATTTTTTCAATATATGTCCATATGTACCTCTTTCTCCTATGAAAAAATGACCCCTAATATGGTAACAATGAACAAATTATAGAGATTTGAAATATAGTGATTTAGTTTATCTTAAGAATTTCATTAGAAAAGTTGAAGATACTTGGCAAAGTAAACTAGGTGTTATGGCATTAGCAATTCCTAAGACACTTTAAAAGTACTGTAACTCAAAAGTTCTTTCCAGTTCAAAAATTCTCAAAGTCCACATTTCTATGAAAATGGGACACAGAATGTTGGTTTATGAAAATATGACATAGCACTTTCTTTTAAAGTGTACTGTTAACACTTTCAAGTGCGTACAATCCCTTAATTCACTTCATTAAATACTTAATAAGTATCTATTTTTGCAAGAAGTTGTAGCTGGAGATGTAAGGATAAAAATTATACAGTCCTTATAGTCCTTGAGCTTATATTAGGTACAAAAGACTAGTGGATGACACTTTAGCTTACTCTTGAAAGAAGAAAAGGATTCTGGCAGACAGAGAGGTGGAGAAATTATATTACAAGAATGGGGGCCAGCCTATATACATACACAGAAGTGAGTGAAATGATATTGAGTCTGGTAAATTGCCAACCCCTCAGGAGGACCACACACACACACACACACACACACACACACACACACACACACACACACACACTCAGACACACACACATATACACACCTCAAATCACTCATTTGTAGAATTGGTTGTCAGGAAGATTATTACCCCAGGTTCAATAAACTCTATAAATATGCACTCCTAAAATTGTAACTCATGACTCTCTACCAATATATTGACCTTTGATAGTCAAATAGTTGATACAATTAACTCAAAGCAAGAACATTTCCTGAGATAGAAGAGACTGAACAATAACAAATATTCCCTCTATCAACCTGAGTTGTGCTACACTCTTCCACAGATACATATAGAATTCAGTGAGCAAATAGACACACTCAAATAGTACACTAGTATTAAAGTAAACAGTGGAATTGATATGGATACAAAGGTGCCCTAAGGGTTCCTTTTTCAGTACCTTGGGAGGCCCTCCTGAGCCTGAGAGAATCCTAAAGTCTCTATCGTAAAACTTCCCCCTTAGGAGCAACTAGGTGGCACAGTGAATAAAGCAACTGGCCCTGGAGTCAAGAGGACCTGAGTTCAAATTCGGTCTCAGCCACTTGATACTTACTAGCTGTGTGACCTTGAGGATGTCACTTAACCCCAATTTCCTTGCCTTCCCCCCTCCAAAAAGACCAAAGCAAAAAAAATTCACCCTTATCCCACACCATAAAAATTACTTGTCACCTCTCCATCCTGGGTCATAAAATTTCCCTTATCTCTTTCACCTTGTATCATCCATCTTCCTCATTCTGCCCCTAAATTTTCAACCCCCATTAGAAATCCTAAAATTACATCACCATCTCTGTAGCTTTCTGGTTATGTAAGTCTGGTCCCTTTCCTCTATCAGTGCCCTTTGCTTAGCCCCTTGCTAAATCTCAGGCCCATATTCTTTTGCATCAATAAAGCTCCCACTGGCTAAAGAGGTCTAAGTGAATTCTTTCAAATCCAAACCAGCTCTCTCAACTCTGATCTCAACAGCAGCTAGATGGCACAATGGAGAGAATGTTGGTTCTGAAGTCAGGAAAGCTAATCTTCCTGAGGCCAAATCTAGCCTCAGATACTTACTGCTTGTGTGCCCTTAGGAAAGTCACTTAAATCTGCCTCAGTTTTCTCATCTATAAAATAAGCAGGAGATGGGAATAACAAACCACTCAAGTATATTTGCCAAGAAAACCCCAATGGAGTCACAAGTCAGACATGACTGAAAAAAAAAAACAGCTGAACAACTGAAATAAAAGCACAGGACAGCAAATGGCCAGGAAATGTATACTTCCAGCAATGCTGAGTTCTGCTGCAGATTCTTTTCTAATGGTGCTTAAGGATGCTCTCCCCTCCCTCCACTCAACTTGGTGGGTCACTCAGCTGGGCTGCTTGAGCTTGCTCTTCTCTATAGCTCAACTTTGCAACTAGATTCCTAGAGCGCAGTCTCTACCCAGCTTAGCTTATCTCCTGCTGAGCAAGTTGCTCCATTGTATTATGCCATTTTTCCTGTGGGGTGGAAGAGAAAGGAGAAAGATATCCTTTCTTCTTCTGATGCACTTTAGAAGAAACATCAGGGAAAAGGAGAGGAGAAATTCTTTTTTTTTCCATAACTGAATTCTTACTCATAGCTAGCTTTCTTATCAAATGACAGTGAAGACTTTTTTATTTTAGGCCTTGCTAGTGCTTTTTTTAGCCCACTAGCCAGTTTTTCTAGGAGTCCTTATCATTCAATAAAATTGATCCAGGAACTTCTTCACACTTCACATTTCCTTTTCAGTATCTCATCAGTGTCTAAAGGAGGTGAGCCTTTATAATTTGAGACTGGGCCACTCCCATTTTCACACCCTTTATAATCTGTGAATACCTCACTCCTATGTGAGATACTCAAGGTTTCACACTCTTTAGAAGCTGTGAATGCAACCACTCAAAGTCTGAAAAGGGCAAAATTTTGACATCTTACTCTCTCTGTCACCTACCCCTTACCTATTATAATTTCATCAACTAAGATGGAAAGAATCAATTGACCAGAGATTCACTGAGTAACCGAACCCCCTATTCTCCAACTCTTCTAATCCAATTTGATCAGAATATAGAGTTACTGAAAGACATAGATGGAAAGCAGAGCTTGGAATGAAAAAAGTCTGGATTTATATTGAGTAACTAGCATTTACTAACTGTGTGAAAGTCATTGTAAAGATAGTTGCTTTAAGGAAATATCTAAAAATTACCTATTAAGATATAGACAGTCCTGTACTCACACAGATATACTCTACTAATATGGGGATACAATTTCTACCCAAATAAGTGATTAGAAGGTAATTTATAGAGGGAAATAACATTAACACCTAGTCATGCTGAAGGAGAAGGGATCAAAAAGACTTCATGCAACTGAGCCATGAAGAAAGGTAAGTATTCAAAAATGCAGTAACGTTAAGAAAGTGCATCCCAACATACTCATGCAAATGGACAGGGATGAAAGACAGAATGTTGAATAGAGTTTTTATATCATTGTTGAAGTAGTAGGGAGTCACAGAAGGTTTTTGAAGAAGAGAATGGCATAGCCAGATAGACCTTAGTAAGCTGGGAAGCCGTGGAGAAGGAATTGCGAAAGAGGGGGAAGGCAGAGGAAATATCAGCAAGAGCTCTTCTGATTGAACCCAGAGTCAGTGAAATCTACTTCCTGGCATGTTAAATAGAAGCTTGATCAGAGCCAGGTCCTGTAACTTAAATGCAAGGAAGATATAATCAAACTGTGTATTTCTTAGAGTAATAAGAACCACAGTAAGAGACAGGGGAACTTCAATGTTCATTTTCAGATACCAAAAGTACTCCTAGGAGATGTGAGACCACCATAGTCTCTGACATCAGACTGAAGTCTGTCAGGGGCATAGCAAGGGATAGAAGCTACTCCTGCTTGGAACTGGTTTAAGGAGAAGGAAACAGAGATGGGCAAAGGCCAGAAGTTTCAATGACCTCCAAGAGAATTCAACAGAAGCCAAGGATTTAAAAGAAGAGTATGGCCTACTCCATCCCAAATCTGTGTGGTACTGGATACAGACAACAGAAGAGAGGGAAAGCAATAGAACTTTTCACCCCTTTTAAGAAGGCACGAAGAGTTAGAATCTGCCCCTGGCACAAAGTCTCAATTTTAGAACTGAAGCCAGAAAAGTAAATAAACAAATGATGATACTAGTTACAATAAAAAACAAACAACCAAAAAACTGCAGGTTTAGAGAAGCCTGAGAAGAACATCTCAAGTATAAGAGTAATTCCACAGGTGCAAGTAGAGAAAAATATTGTCAGGACAAGAGAATTGTATGAGTTCTAGCAGAAATGAAGCAAGAAATAAAGAAAAAAAATGAAAATGAAATCTGAATTATATGAGGTTAGGAGGGGGAAATAGAAGGAGCACATATCATTTATAACAAAGCATTTGAAAACATTGCCCAAGTTGGCAAATACAGCTTTATCAATAGAACTGACATTAAAGAAAAGACACTGCTAATTCCTCTCTGTCTAACTTGCAGATGAAACTGTTGAGGTCAGAGTTGGGATAGTTGGTTTAGATTTGAAAAAATTCACTTAGATCTTATTTTTAGCTAAGGGGGGCTTTATTGAACCAATAGCATACAGGTCTGAGATTTAGCAAGAAGCTAAACAAAGACACTGATATAGGAAAAGGGCCAGACATATAATCAGAAAGCCACACAGCCTATAGGATGGTGATATAATTTTAGGGTTTCTAATGGGGCTTGAAGATTTAGGGACAGGATGAGGAGGATGAAAGACACAAGAATAAAAAGAGAGGGGAAATTTTATGACTCAGGATGGGGCAGGGGTGGGGGTGTAGACAAGGAATTTAGATGGCCGAGGATAAGGGGGAAGTTTTATGGTACTTTAGGACACCTTCAGACTCCCAAGATACTGAAAAAGCAACCCTTAATGTGATTTTAACTCTTAGGGTATTTTTGTATCTACATCAAATCCTTCTATATATGTGGTCTTCTTGATTAGAATTTCAGCTCCTTGAGAAAAGCTGTCTTTTTTTCTTTTTTTTTTTTTTTATCACCAATCATTAGTATTATACTTCAACCATACATAAGTCTCTAAAAATGCTTTTTTATTCATTCATTTATTCATTCATACATTCTACTGCATAAGACATTTGAACTTAGAGATTAAGCAATAGGGGAGTGACAAAAATTCACTGAGAATAAAACTATGCTTCTGGCTAAGGTACTGTTTATTCATTTATCATTCATTCATTTATTCTGTGTGTGGGAGAGAAGTCCATAATCTCTGTCACTAAGGGCTTCTAGAAGGATGAGATTAGGAAGAATTCTTTGGTCAACTAGCATTTGTTAAACTCTTATCATATGCTAAGCCCTCTGCTAAGTGCTGTTCTTTGTTGATCAAAGAGGATCAATGACACCAGGAGAGTAACATCCTGACAATGCAAGTGAATTAGATTTAAGTTTGGCAGGGCTGTGCAAAGTAATCAGCCTCACTCTCTCCTCCAGAGTCATCAGAGTACAGTAGCCCAGATGTGGTACCAGAACCTAGCCTGTTTAAGCTAAGATGTTTCCCAGACCTCAGTTAATTTATCATTGCTAGAAAGCTAAACGCAGGAAGAAAGAATGACAATCCCTGCCCCAATCTTTAAAAGGTGAACAAGGAAGACAAAAATAACTGCTGAGTGGGGGCAAAGGAAGTCCAGAGTACAGGTAGCCTGGAGAGAAATAAGAGAGATGGCCTGGGATCCCTCTTTTTTTTTATTTTTTAAATTAAATTATTTATTTTTAGTGTTTAGCATTCACTTCCATAAGTTTTGATTTTTTTTTCCCCTCCCTACCCACTCCTTTTGTAAGACAGCTTGCAATCTGATATGGGCTCTACACATACATTTCTGTTAAACACAGTTTCACATTAGTCATGTTGAATAGAAGAATTATAACAAAGGGGAAAAACCATGAGAAAGAAAAAAAAACAAAATAAAACAAAAAAGAAAATAGTCTGCTTCATTCTGCATTCTGACTCTATAGTTCATTTCTCTGGATGAGGCTAGCATTTTCTGTCATGTGTCTTTTGAAATTGTTTTAGATCCTTGCATTACTGAGAAGAGCTAAGTCTATCAAAATCAGCCCTCAAACACTGTGGCTGTTACTATGTGAGTGGAATCTACCCTTTTTGTGAAGACTCCTCAGATTGGGGAAAAAGAGAGAGAAACTACCTAAAAACAGACCTTTATGAGACCTGACAGACTTGTGTCCTGTTTTCCTAAGGAATTAATGAACTCAGGACCCTGCCCTCTACCCTTGCTTGCTCCACCAACCTTATCAGCCTTAAGCCCTTTAGGAGTCTTTCAACCTTCACCCTTGCTTGTGACTTTTTCTCCTCCCTTGCTTTAGTGTTTGTCAAATAAGGACATGAACAATACCCTGTTTCCTTGTTCTTGGCCTTTTTTCCAGACCAACACTGTGAACCCACCTCCCAGCCAATGGGAATAAGGGACAGTGGTAGGAGGGGAATTGTCTCTGGTAGGATATAAAACTTTGCTCTGTCTTCTGTAATACACTTCAGTCCACTAGTTTGTTCTAGTGGAAGGAATGCCCCCTTCTCTTGAGAACAGAATAAAACCTTTCTGTCCTTTCCTGGAGACACCTCTGCTTTTATCTTTTGCATAGGGGATGTTTTAGGGCCCCTGTATCCCACTTGTGTACAATGTTATCCTGGTTCTGCTTCCCTCATTTAGCACCAGTCCATATAAGTCTTTCCAGGTTTCTCTGAAGTCTACCTGTTCAACCTTTTTTATAGCCCAATAGTATTCTATTACATTCATATACCACAACTTGTTTAGCCATTCTGCAATTGATAGACATCTCCTTGATTTCCAGTTCTTAGCCACCACAAAAAGAGCTGCTATAAATATTTTTGTACATGTGGGTCTTTTTCCCATTTTTATGATCTCTTTGAGTTATAGTTCTAGAAGTGTTGTTGCTTGGTCAAATGGTATGTATGCACATTTTTGTAGTCCTTTGGACATATTTCTGGAATCTTTCTTCAAATGGAGATTCTTGGAGAACTATCCACTGAAAATGGGGTCAGGGAAGAGATTAGATAGATAGATAGATAGATAGATAGATAGATGAGACACAGACACAACGAGAGAGAGAGAGAGAGACAGACAGACAGACAGACAGAGACCTGCAAAGACAGAGACAGAGACATAGAAACAAGGACAGAGACACAGATACAGAGACAGGGAGACAAAGATAAAGACAGACAGAAAGACAGAAGGATAATTCAAATATGTGAACTCCAGGGATGGAGTAAGCTTTCAGGTGAAGTGGGGCATAGTAGAGGAAGTCTGAAGTACAGAATGTATAGTAATGAGATGAACCTGAAGAGTGCTACGTGCTTGGGAAAGATAAGGGGGAAAAAATGAACAATGAATACTTTGGGATAAGGCAATGGAAAGCATTGCCACAATGGAAGTCAAAGCCATCCTGGAGACAGCTGAAAAGAGAGGTGGGAGGAGGAGATGGAATTGTAAATGCAGAAGAAGAAGCTGCTCAAACCTGCAGATAGCCTTCCCACACTAATCTTTTTAATACTAGCTTTGTCTATGTCCCTGCTTCACAAATGTTAAGCCAATTGTTATGAAAAGCTACTGGAAATCTCTGATGGGAAATAGAACAGAAAATCATCACTTGCCAAGAGCTTCATGAGGCATTCCATCTCTAGTCCCCATCTATGCTCTGAGGAGATGAGTTCTACATTCACAATTCCTGTGTCTTTTTTTTTTTTTGCTCCTATGTCTTCATCTAAAGACTGACCCTACAGGAAATTTTAATTGAACATCAGTTGGAAACTATTTCTTGCACGCTTGTATTGATTTGTAAGAGGAATGATCTTGGAGAACTGAACAAAATAGCTTTGTCTTCTTTAGGTCTTTTGTATTCAGGAATACACCAATGAAAAGGTTGCTGTGTTTCCTCCACTGGTCATCACTCAACCTGCAACACGTGTTCCCCCCAGAGTTCCTGCATTTCTCACCCTTAGTATAATTCTATAGTTATTTTTTATAACTCAGCACCGAGCTTATCTCCATCTCTTCATTTCTCCTCCTTTTGAATCAGTTATCCCGTTCCGGAGTCATGTTCTAGAAATGGGTCTAATCACACTAAATCACACTGATAATTATGAGATTAAATATTTGTTCTTATATTATGATTCCTAGTTTCCTATTCTGTTACTAATAATTATTTTGTGTATAGATTGAATTTTTACATAGTCGTGTGAGGCCATGAATTTTATTGTTTGTTCCTTGTTAGACTTTCTCTTCTGTGAATATTTTTGTCACCTCTATTGCTAGTCTTTCTACTTTGTAGCTATTCTTCGTATTTCACTTGCTAGGTAGATGTAGTTACCTTCCCCCCCTTTCCTTTTCTGTTCAAAACTTCAGTGATATATTAGTAAGACCCAAGGCAAATATTTGGAGTCTTTCCTATTCCATGACCTACTAGAATCGAAGTCAAATTCTTAGCCATTATTTTGTTAACCAGCTGTTTGTATTGCAACTGTTCCTTTCTCCTAAGAAACTTTGTCTTCGATTGGCATTAGAGATAAAAAAAATACCATCTCCGCTCCTAAGGTCTACAGTTTCTTACCAAAGATGTAATAATCCTTAGCTATTCTTTCTAGAGTCCTTATAGTAGTATCATCCTGTGGCCATAAGAGTCACTAGAATTAGGTATGAATTATCAGATTTGAAAAGGGTTGGGAAATTCTCTGCCACTGTCTGAGTGCATTCCCTCAGAAGACAATAGGCCTCTGAATTGTAAATGTTACTGGCAAATCTGCATTTGTGAAAAATTGTTCATTATTATGCATTTCAAAGTCTTGCAGGGTCTGAGACTCACTAAATTAGCATGGGTTGACTTTTTAAATGGGCAAAAATAGGATTTTTTTTTTCCATTGTCAGGAAAAGATGTTGAAAAGCAATTAAATCTGTGATTGAGGACATATGTGCTGGGGATTAGACTCAGGAAGGCTGAAAGAAACAAACACACAACTGAATAATGCCCAGAGAACATTTGCTACTGTATTAAGACAGCCATACTCTTGAACTACGGATATTGACAGACTAAATGAGACCAAATATATGAACAAAATAGCAACTTATCTTGTCTGATGGAAAACGATATGTGTGTATATGTATGTATACACACACACACACACACACACACATACACATAAATATCTATGTCTGTGTTTATAGATTCTTTATTTTTTGTTTTTTTTTTAATTTTCCACATTCCAATAATATTAACTTCTCTCAGAGGATGGGCGTATGCACTAGGTAAAAAGAGATTATTGGGAAGAAAAAAATTAAACACAAAAGTTAAATCTTTCGAAGTTGAATCTATTACTTGTTCTTTGTAGCAATATTGTTTTTTTTTTTTGTAATCCTACTTGTAAAGGGTCTTAGGAAGATGGATGATTTTTGCTTGCACAGAAGAAGTTTTGAACCTGTATCAAGATATGTGTATCAGTTCTGATATATACTTTGTATGTGACAATCCATGACTTCTTTGTGTCTCATTTATTTCACCTATAAAATCTATATTAAAATATCCGTATTTGTAATATAGTAAATATTTGTAATTGTAAATTATAATTTGTATAATTTGCAATTATACAGTTAAAATTGTAAACATTTGTAATGTTGTAAATATACCAAGTGTTATAAAATTTTGCATCTCTGGAGCATTTCATTGATGGGAGAAACTTGAATCTGATTCTTTCCCCAAAAGTTTCATGTAGCAGCCCTTGGTAATTTACATAATAAACTTGTGCCATAAACAAGAATGAAATTCTGGTGAACTATTACATCACCAATGTAGTACCCATAGCAGCTGCTATGAATACGCAGGCATATTTCCATTTTTGAATCATAAAATATAACAGACTCTCTTCTCCAAAGACAAAACCAAGATATTTATTCGTATATCAGAAAGTCAAATCCACCATGATGATAAAGAAGTTGGTACACATTACCAATGTAGGAATCACCACCATCCCCAAGCCTTCCTTCTGTCAGGCTTCCCCACAAATAAGCTACCTTAGGTAAAATGCCCCTCTCTCACCCACACTAGCTGCTCTGTCTCCCAATGCCTCCTCTTTCTCTTAATTCTACCTCACTTTCACACTTCTTGCTCCACTCGTTCCTGCTTCAACCATTTGGTAAGTTCTTCCCCCCACAGGCTCCATGTGACTGAGGCTCAAAGAAGATCACATAGGAATATTAATGGGCAAGAAAGATATTCTCACTTCATTAACAATACATTAATAATACAACTATGTCAAATGGGTATGAGTAGGGTGCACTTCTGGGCCTCTATATGTAGTATGTAGTAGGTCCTGATAACATATATGAGGTACATTTTCTAAATACTAGGGTAAAGATAATGTCAAAGTTCCATAAACTATCACAATCCTATACGGATGGATGAAATCTGCTTATAGTTTGCAGGGCATCATTATTTCTATAAATCTCTAGATAACTTTGTGACTGTCAAACCAGGAAGCACAATACCGAAAAAGTATTCACAAACTAAGGTATGTCTTGATGAAGGCTTGCAAGGAATCTGGGGAAAGACAGTCTGGGATCCTAGTATACAAAGCAACTACCATCTACTGGAGACTAAAGGGAACTGTGGGAAGGAGAAGAACAGGAAGTGCAAATAGCAAGGAAAGCAATGCAGGATGGCAGAAGAGACTTACAGAAGGGAGGAGAGAGCAGCTGCCTTCTGCTGAAAAATCTGCTGGAAATGTGATAATAGGTTGAGCACTATAGCATGCTTAAAATGACTTATGACCTTGATCTGATGAGAATAATTGGGAGCAAGGGGGTAGCAGCAGCAATGCTACACTTTCAGGCATAGAACCCAATCAAGAGCAATTATAGTAACATGGAGAAACCACCCTTAGTTGTCTCTACCTGGAGTCCTACTTAATTGACTGAAATCAAATGGCTCTCTCAAGAAGCTCTGAAAATATACATAGACCCTTCTTGTCAGTAGGAAGGAAGTATGGTAGTGAAAAGAATCTTGGACTTAGAGTGAGAAGACTTAGCTTTAAATACTGACTATAGCCCTTACCACCTATATGATCATGGAAAGTTTCTTGACCTCCCTGGATCTCAATTTCTTCACCTCTAAAATAACAGTGGGTCTCTATCATCTCTATTGTCTCATCTAATCCTAAACTTATGAATCTTGGAACATAAGAAAAGGTTATTTAAAACAGTAAAATGAATATGAATGTGAAACAGTGGGTTAAAATTCAGAGTCAAATGACCTGCTACATAGGTGATCTGTGTGAACTTGGACAGACAACTTCCCCTCACTAATCTTCAACTGATCTATAGATTGAAGGATTTGGAATGGATGATCTCTATTGCCCCTTCCAGATTTAAATTCCTATTCTTGGGTAAACACAGTTTAAATTTCGGTTCTGTGCCCTGATTGTATGGGACTTGGTATCTCAAAAAGCTCTGTTCTGATAATAGTTAACTAACGAGCACTCTTCCATGCAGATTTCATATATAGTAATCCAAGAGTAGAAAGATTTCTCAGATTTCTGGAAAAAAATAAGTTAAAAACTAAATAATCTTTTGAACCCTTGGCTATCTTAGTTATCCTGTCTCCATCTTCACAAAAAAATGAAGTATTTCCATATAGTTACAAGCTATTTATAGAACAAACAAAACTTAGTGTTTTACTTTTCTCTAATTTAACCTTTTTTTTAAAATGACCTTGCTGCTTGTCTCTGGGGACAGAGAAAATAAAGCAATGATTTTCTTCCGCTGAAATCTTCAAGAGGTCTTCAATAATGTTTCACTTTCTAGAACAACACTAATTAAGGTAACTCTTCAGGGAATCTTTGGCGTTAAATAATTTTTACATTTATTGAAGTAAAAGTTGCTGATTTTCTTATTTATTTAGACCATAAGTTTACAACAACATCAGTTTTGGAAAATGTCATTGTAATGATTATCTTCTTTAAAATATACTGCCCCTTTTTTTATAAGACCAAGTCAGGCAGGTGATAACAATTTATCTTATCTGGGTTGACATTAGGCACAATGGTTCTGAAAAACCTTGGAGAGAAAAAGATTTCTTTCTTTCTTTTTCTTCCTTCCTTCCTTCCTTTCTCTGTTCATCCTTTCTTTCTTTCTTTCTTGAATTTATTATTTTATTTTCCCTCAGTTATATGTAAAAACAATTCTTAACATTCATTTTTAAAACTTTGAGTTCTAAATTACGTCCCTTTCTCCCTGTCCCCCCTTCACTGAGAAGGCAAGCAAGTCAATATATGTTATGCATATTTAGTCATACAAAACATCTCCATATTAGCCATGTGAAAGAAAACATAGATAAAAAATATCAAGAAAAATAAAATTTTTAAAAAAGTGTGCTTCATTCTGTATTCAGACACCATCAGTTCTTTCTTCTAGGAATGGATACCATTTTTTATTGTAGGTTCTTTAGAGTTGTCTTGAATCATTGTATTGCTGAGAATAGCTAAGTCATTCACAGCAGTTCATCTTACATTAATGCAGTTGCTTTATACACAGTACATATCACTACATCAGCTCATATAAGTTTTTCAGGTTTTTCTTGGACCACCTTGTTCATCATTTCTTTAGCTAACTGTATGTCCCTCCATCCCATCCCGTCCCCCACCCCATTTATTTTATTCTCTCTCTCCTTTCGCCCTGTCCCTTTGCTTCTGACTACCCCTTACCACAATCTGTCCTCCCATGACCCTCCTCTATGACCCCTATCCCTACCTTCTCTTATCTCTTTCCCCTTCTACTTTCCTGTAGAGTAAGATAGGTTTCTTTTTTTTAAATTTTATTATAGTTTGCATCATTCATTTCCACAAGATTTTGAGTTACATATTTTCTCCCCGCCTTTCCCTCGCCCAACACCCCAAAACAGCCATCCCAGTATGTCCCCCCTCCCCCAGTCTATTCTCTC
>JAQQSU010009369.1:0-12710 GCA_028627135.1 Pseudochirops cupreus | reverse complement strand
ATAGAAGCACATATCTGAGTATGTGTATTTATGAATACATAGAGGGCATAAGATCAATTGAATAGGAAGGGACAATATTCTAAAAGGTGAAATCCTGAGATGAGAGAGGATTAGATTGAGAGGAGGCAGGGAGAGACAGAAAGGGGTTGAGCATCTCATGGAAGAGGCAAAGGATAATTGTTACAATAGAGGGGGAGAACAGGAAGGCAAAAGGGAAAGAGTCAACCTTACTCTCACTGAACTTGGCTTAGGGAAGGAATGACATAAACTCTAAACTGGGTATCTTGCCACACAGAAGAGTAGGGGGAATGGGGATGAGAGGTGGGATGATGGAGGGGAGGTGAGGGTGGGGGCGAGGGTTGATGAAAGTGCACACTTCTGTAGAGGGACAGGGACAGAGACAGGGACAGGGACAGGGCAGAGAGTGGAACGGAGTGGGGTGGGATAAGAAGAAGGGACATGTAAGTAGTCTCTCACAACATGCCCACTGTGGAGAGGTTCTGCGTAATTACACGTGTTCAGCCTGTATTTGATTGTTTGTCCTTCCAGTGGGGGTGGGTGATGAGGGAGGAAGAGAAAGAACCTAGAATTTAAAGTTCTATAATCAAATGTTAAGAAATATTTATGTATCTATCTATCTATCTATCTATCTATCTATCTATCTATCTATACACAATAATAATAATTATTATTATTAACTACATCCAACTGGAACTTAAGATACACAGGCACTGTGGTAGGGAGATCCATCCTGCCCTACCAGAAAGTCAGAGGTGCAAAGGGGGAGGACATAGGAGAGAATAGATTGGGGGAGGGGTTATACAATGGGGTGGCTGTTTTGGGGTGGTGGGTAGGGTAAAGATGGGGAGAAAATTTGTAACTCAAAATCTCGTGGAAATGAATGATGTTAACTAAAATAAATGTTTATACAGCTTCAAAAAAAACTTTAAAAAACCAAGTTATTGCTGAATGCTTTAATTGCCAACAAATATTGGATTCTTTCTGCATTATTTCAAGGACTTAAGATTTCTTTAATGTGGGAATTCCTGTACCAGCATAGATTCAACCCCTCTAAGCCTAAATGTATTAGATTTGCTGTGGCTGAAAAATTCATCACCATGTGGTCAACCTGGTGATGAGCCTCTGAGAACTAAGTTAGACTGGTCCTCAGACCACAGAGAAAGAACTCATTGCTAGGCTGTCCTGGAAGCTTTTGTGGCGCTTGTGTTCTGCTGGTGCTTCCAGGTGAGATGCTTTCGTTTATTTAATGTGTTTGAGGAACAATTTAACGTTACTTATTTATGTCTCTTGTATCTCTTCTCTAGGTTTAGGAAACTTGATGTGTGGTCTTATATAACACATCAATATGGATTATTGTATTATTATTATATAATATTATATATTGTATTATATATAATACATAATATATTGTATTAAAATTATAATAACACATTTATTAAGTACCTACTATATGCAAGGCATTGTGTTAAGTCATATAGAATATAGGAGGTGAAGGGTAAGGGAAAGCAATGCATGACCTACTTCCTCTAGAAATCCAACCTAGTGGCTGCCATATTTTCCTGTCACATTTTGTAGAGGGTGTTCAACCCTAAATAGGGCTGAGACCATATGTACCTTGTCTTTAATGAGGTAAGAGCCCCAGTGAATGATGACTATATCATATCCTACACACATACACACACACACACACACACACACACACACACATACACAATTGCACGACATGTTTAGGTTGTCTTATGGGCCAAAAGACAAATATAGAATGGACAATAAACATTTATTAGATACCTACTACGTTCCAGGCATTGTGCTAAGCCCTGGGGATACAGAGAAGGGCAAAAACAGTCCCTGCCCTTAAGGAGCTTCCATTCTAATGGAGGAGACGGCATCCAAACAACTATGTTCAGAGAAGATAGATAATTTGAAGATAATCCCATAAGGATGGCATCTAGTGCTGGAGAACCCACTGATTCCCAAGGCAGCCCATTTCATTTTGGGTTATCTCTAATTGTAAGTTTCTCTTTAAATTATACCTAAATATAATTTTTCTATGTGATACTCTTGCTCTTAATTCTCTCCTTTTGAAGCAAGGCAAACATGTCTTGTTCTTTTTTGACATGACAGTCCTTCAAATTCTTGAAGACAGAGAACATGTTTCCTGCAAATCTTTTATTTTGTCCAAGCTAAATATCCACAGATCCTTCCATTTGTCTTCGTATGTCATGAACTCAAGGCCCTCTGCTATATTAGTCATCCTTTTCTGGACCTAGACTGGCTTAATGATATCTTTCCAAAACTGTGGCACACCTAGAACTGTCTATAGTCCTTGAAGATTTGTGTTCATTTATCCTGCACAGGCCCCAAGGACATAAGGAGAACATGCTAGCAATACAAATATTTGTCATCAAGTCTCTGTAATGCAAGTGACCTTACTGGTTCAGGTGAAATCGATGTCTCCATTATTTGCTTAAAATGCCATTATACTATGAAACAATGAAATATAACCAGCTAAAGGTTTGTTGTACCAAAATTTAACTTAAATGGACTTGACTATGACAGAATTACATTTAGAGTATATACTTTGGCACAGTTAATTCAGAACTTTTTATTTTTAAAAATAAATTTATTTTGAAGTACTTGATTTAAAATATCTGGAGTTTTTGACAAAGGGCTAAAAAATTGGGATACATTTAATTGGAATATGAATTAGTAATACTTATTGCCCTTGGACAAAGACGTACCAAGTAGCCATATATTAGAAGAAGAAGAAGAAGAGATGCAAGACATATATTTAGAAATAATAACAACGACAGTAAAAATATGTGTATTACTTTCAAGTTTACAGGGCACTTTACATAGATTTTCTTAGTTATTCCTTAAAACAACATAATGATAAGGATACAATAGGTTTTTTGATCTCTGTTTTACAGATGAGGGGACTAATTCTCAGAGCAGTTAAGTAATTTCTTAATAAGTTTCTCAGGCAGGACTTTAATCTATATTTTCCCAGCTCCAAGTCCAGCAAACTAGCTACAGCAACGTACTACCTCATTATTGATAAGACAAAAGAGACTGATGTGACTTTTCTTTGACATAAATAATATAGATTCAATCTTCAGTGACGTACTTATGTCATTGAACATATGGTATGGACCAGTCCTAAATAGCTGTTCATAGGTTATATTTACTTTTTTCTTTGAGGCAGTGTTGTGTAGTGGAAAGAATGTAGGAGTCAGAGGACCTGGGTTCAGACCATGACTGTCACTTGCTACCTATATGACTCTGAGTAAGATGCTTAACCTCTCTGACCCTTAGTTTCTTCATCCGTCCTTGCCTTTGGATCAATATCACATTGACGAAGAGACATTTTGGTAATATCATATGTGCCCTATGAACTGTAGAAGTCATGTAGGCTTCCAGAGTCATTGAAGTCCAATAGTAAGACAAAAGTCAGGACAACTGGTGATGACCCAGGATGCAGGGCATGGCGTTGGAGTCTTCCATGTCTGACTAAGCTCTATGTATTTCACAGTACCTGATTCAGCTTTTTTCATGGCATTTGGAACAAATTGTTCTCATCCATCCATTCCCTTGGGGGAAGTCTTCATGTACTTGGGGTAGACATCCCCCTAACTCACTGGTAGGTTTTGTCTTGCTGGTTACCCTCAATCTGCTTTAGCCCATCTGCTGAGACAGTTTTACTGGGGTGTGACTCCTCTGCAGGCTATAGTTTCTTGGAGCCTGTAATGGGAATTTGAAGATCTTCCCTGTACCCTAATAGGTCGAATGTAATTACATGGGGCCTGTGGTGGGAGGAGTTTGCTGAAGGGTGGAGCAGAGTCCCCAGGAAGCTGGGAATCAGAGCAGCTAGATGGTGGGAGAGAGAGGACAGCAACAAGCAGACAGCTAGGCTTGTGAGTGTTGGTTTGTGGGAGGGCTAAAGGATGGTATGACTCTGTGCTGTGTTATGGTATATTAACTTCTATGTTGCTATGATGGAGTTGGTTTCCTGGTGTTGAGATTTGGTTTTCTGGTGTCTGAATAAATGTTTTGCTTATGTCTCCTATATGGAGATTCTGTTATATTTTGAGAACTAGGCCAGCATATTTATACTTGCTGCCAGCACTGTGAATATTGTGTTGATGCTATAGAGTCAGAAGTGAGAATTGGATAAAGATGGTAACTATGAAAAAGCTTCAGCAAGCTTTTACACCAGAGGTGCTAGTCCTCCTGAATGCCCTGTGTACCACAGAGAAAGATTTAATGTCTTACCCTTTGGACTGGAGAATTTGCCCACTACTTTTTTGAAGATTGGCTACCAAATGGACTAGGAGATTTACCCCAGAGTCCTAGCAATGTATTGCTAGCATTGTGAATAGTTTGGTAATTTGAGAAAATCTTGATTTGAAGGCAGAAAAATCTAAGGTCAAGTCATTGTTCCCACATTTGTTGGCAATTCTTGGCAAGTTATTTCTTAGGCTTGGGTATACTCATCTGTAAAGATGCCCTCTAAGATCCCTTCTAGCTCAAAAAGTCTAGAATTCTTTGATAGGGTAATATTAAGGCAATACACTGATCAATGAACAAGCATTTATTAAGTGCCTACTACATACAGGCTCTGTGCTAGGTCCTGGGAAAACAGAGACAAAAGTGAAACAGAGTGTGGAGGACCATCTGGAATGTTTCGAGGGATGGGTATTCATGGCAAACCATCAAGCTGGTTTTACAGGAAAATTTACTAATCCCAATGTAGATTTCCAAAAGCCAAATATTAGGGACAGACTGTGGGAAATGGGCACATAACCCATTTGAAGGATCAAGCACAAGCCACTAGATCTTAGTCAGTTCCCCAAATGAAAATGTGGGCAGAATCATTTGGAAGAAAGCCACAGGTTTGTTTTGTTCCTAGTTATGGGACTCTTGAGCCACATTTGTAGTCATCATGAACCAGATGACTATTCAGTATCCTACAGACCCTAGTATAGTATAGAAATTAGGGGGTTTGAATATAAAAAGTCACATGAAGTTTGAAAGTTGTAGTCTGAGCATTGCTCCAATGGGAAGCTTTTCTCTCATTTTGGAGCAATCTTTTCTTGGGAAAAGTGATGAAAATAGCCTTTGAAGACCTGTGGCTCTCAGATCTTCAGTTTCCTAACTAGGACTTCATCATCCATCCCTAGAAATGCTTTATGTATTCCTTTTCATAATGTCTCATAAAATCCCAGATGTTGAAGTGAAAGGAACTTGGTGGATTCTAGTCCGTCCTATACCTGATTAGGAATTCCTCCTACAAAATTCCTGACTAGTGACCAGCCAGTTTACCTTTAAATACAGCCAGTGATGGGGAAAAAACCTCCTGAAGCAGCCCTTCTCCCTTTTGGACAGTTTTAACTGTTAGGAAATTTTCCTTCACATGGAGCCAAAATTTGTCTTTCTGTAACTTGCACCCATTACTCATGATTTTGTTTTCTGAACCCAAGTAGCATCAACCTCATCTTTCTTCTAAATGACATCCCTTCAAATACTTGAAGGCAACTAACACATTCCAATTAGGTCTTCTCAAAGTTAGGCTAAATATCCCGGGTTACTTCCACTAATCCTTGTAGTTTTGAATTCCCTTATCAAGTCTACTTCCAGATACTAAGCTTGTCAATGTCTGTTCTCAAATGTGGTGTCCAGAACTGAACATGATACTCTAGAGATGATCTGTATAGAGGAGAGTACTTGGGCTGGTGGTGTCTAGTGAAGAAGAACAGAGAGCACATCAACACTGGTGACATTCTCAGCCCTTCTCGCCCTCCCTTCCCTGCCCAATGCTCTATATAATTCAATAAGTGTTCATTGCATAGGCATGGATCTACCAGGTGTTATGAAGGATTTAAAAAAATGATGATTAATTCTGTTTTGTTAAACATTTTTATCAATAACTTAAATGAAGTCACAGAGGAAATACATATCGAATATATGGAACTCATGAAGCATTCAGGGAAACTAATGTGCTGGCTGACAGAACTGGGATCTCAAAAGGTCTGAAATGTTAGAATGATGGTTTAAAACTAATATGAAAATTAATAAGGATAAATATGAAGTCCTACATTTGGGCTCAAAGAATCAACTCTCCATATGAAAGGAGACATAGCTAGACAGTATCTCATGTAAAAAAAAATAAAAGATATGGAAATTCGAGTAGACTTTAGATATAATATTAGTTCACGGTATGACATGGCAAACAAAAAAAATTTAATATGAACCTAGGCTGCCTAATAAACTGCCTAATAAAAGCATAGTATTCAGAACAAGAAAGTTGCATTCTAATTTCTCTTCTCCTTTTCTCACCCAAACTTCTAGAAAACAAACAAATGAGTTCACACTTACTGCTTCCCTTTCTTTCCCTACTTCTCACCCTTTGAAATCTGGCTTCTGTTCTCATCACTTTACTGAAACTGCTTTCTCTAAAATTACCAATAATCTCAGTTCTCAAATTTCAGCCTTCATGTTTCTCAATCTATTTTTTTTTAACACTGATGATTACTCTCTCCTTTAACCTGCTCTCTCTTCTCTGGGTTTTCATGGCATTACTCTCTTGGTTTGCCTCCTACCTATCTAACCGCTCCTTTTCTGGTCCCTTTGCTGGTTCATGATCCATATCATACTCCGTAAGTGTTTCACAAGCTCTGTTGTAGCTCACTCCCACTCCTCTCTCTACAGTCTATTTTTTTGACCTCATTAGCTCCCATGGGTTTAATTATCATGTCTATGCTGATGACTCATAGATCTATATAACTCCCCTGAGCTTCAGACCCACATCAGTTGCTAATTAGATATCTCAAACACACATCAAACTCAACGTATACAAAAGAGAACTCACCATCTTTCTCTCAAAGACTAGTCCAAACTTATTATTTCTCTCCAAGGTACAACTATCACCCCAGTCTTTCAGCTTCATATCCTTGGTATTATCCAATCTTCTTCCCCTGATATATCATATCAGTTGACAAATCTTATCATTTCTAACTCTAAAATATCTTTTGCATCTGATTCTTTCTATCTACTCCCACAGCTACCACCTGGGCTCTGGTCCTCTTCATCTTTTTATTATTGCAACGGACTTATAATATTAATGCTATGATCTTTCTGCTTCATTTCTCTCTCTACTCCAATCCATCCTCCATATTGCCATCAAAGAGATGTTCCATCAACATAGCTCTGACCATGTCACTCCTGTACTCCACCAACTCCATTAACTCCCCATTACCTTGAGGATTAAATATAAATACCACCATTCTACTCTTAAAGCCCTTCATTACCTTGCCCCAGCCATATTTTCTACCCTCATTGGATATTACTCCTTCTGCATTTTTTTTGATCTGATCAAAGTGACCTTCTTGTTCCTCCCACGTAACACGGCCAGCTCCCATCTCTGAGTTTTTGTACGGACTGTCCTCCATTCCTAGAATTCATTCCCACCTTTCCTCTATCTTCTAGAATCCTTCTCTTTTTTTTAAGACACATCCCAAGCACTACATTCTATTGCTAGTGCCTCCCTCTCAAACGACCTCATATCTACTTTTATTTATTTTTCTTTTCTTTGTATTAATATATTTTTAGAAGAACAAATTGTTTCTGCCATTAGAATAAATTTTCTGGTAAGGATGATTTCATTTGTTGCATTTTCATATTTTATTTATTTTATTTTTATTTCCAGAGCTTAGCAAAATGGCTTCATATGCACACACACACACACACACACACACACACACACACACAGAGATATAATATATATTTGTTGACTGATTGAATAATTACTTCTGTAGATATCATTTGTCCACACATGAATCACCAGAAGTGGGTAGTGATCCTACAGGGTGTCCATAAAGTCTGGACACATAGAAAATCTCCTTAACTCCGAATATTTTCAAGAAATAAAATGAATGACATTTTCAGCATTTTATTTAATTAGCATAAATTATAGCCATGACAGTTTCATATGGAATAAAAGCTTTCATTAGCAATTGGGGACTATTTTCCACATTAATGAGATTAATTAAATTAATTAATTATATTTCCTATGTGTCTCCTATGCCTTCCTATGAAATCTCATTTATGCTAATTAAATAAAATGTTGTTGAAAATTTCATTCATTTAATTTCTCGAAAATATGCATAGTTAATGAGATTTCCTATGTGTCCAGACTTTAGGGACACCCACTGTGAGCTTTTTGAGAGCAGAGACTGTCTTTTGCCTTTCTTTGTATCCTCATCACTTAGTACAGTGTTGGGCACATAATAGGTGCTTAATAAATACTTGTTGACTAATATGTCTTAGAGAGATACTCTATCAGGTGTCTCCAGAAAACAAGATACTAGCTGATGGTTTATGTCAGGTTGACACATAACCCCTCCACATCCCCCAGGAGAATCACACAATTACAGCATCTCAGAATTGGACTCAACCTTCGATTCCATTGATTCCAGTCCATGATTGACCAAGAATCTCAGGAAAATGGTTGTTCAGACTTTCTGTGAAAGATCCATTGAAAGATAACTCAATATTTCCTGAGGTAACCTATTTCACCTTTAAATGGTTGTGTTAGTTAGAAGGTCTTTCCTAGACCCAAGACTGCAGTTTTTTTCCCCATAAATTTGCTTCTTTGACACTTCTATTTACAGTCCTTAGTTCCATCCTCTGGAGTTAAGAAATGTAACCCATCTTCCATGTGACAGACATTCAGGGTTTTCAGTATTTGAGTTGACTTACTGACTTCCATGGTTTGTCTCTTTTTCCCATGACCAATACTAGATGTCCTATCTACTTGTGTCACATCTTTATTCTGGTTAATAAAGGTGCCAGAATGCAGGATAGGAGTCAACCCTAGTTCTAGGTCATCAATAATTGGTAAATGGCTTCCATGATATGTTCTTACAAGGCCAGGCACCAAGGTGAGTCAGCCTGGAGAAGAGCAGACTTAGTGGGGATATTGTAGCTGTCTTCAGATACTTGAAAGGTTGTCCTTTGGAAGGTAGCTTAGACTAAGTCTGTTTGACCCTTGAGATGGGCAGACCTAAGAACAATGGGTCTGGATGAAAGCTGCCAAATTGAATTGGATGCTAGGAGCACTTCTTAACAATTAGAGTTATCTCAAATGGGATGGAGCTACTTTGGACAGGGCTGATGGGTTTCTCCTTACTGGATTCTTCAGGTAGAGATTGGGTGACCATTTCTAAGGTGAAGTGTTAATTGTTTTCAAGTTATGAGTTAGACTAAGGTTGGATGAGGTTCTTTTCAGCTCTAAAATTCAGGGAGAAGTGAACGGTTCCTTTCTTTGGGGCTTTGGCAAATCTTCTGGACGTAAAGCCAAAATATCAGCATCGAATCATTCTAGAGCTATATTTCCTAACCCAAAGTCTACTGTCGTTTGGGAAGGCATCCAAGTTTGCTAATGTGGACCATTCTCTTGTGGTCTCACCAGAGTGTCTCTGAGAGGCTTGAGGGGTAGGGAATAGAAATCAGGGAGAAGGAAGGAATTGATGGAGAGAGGGCTTTACTCTACTTATTGTAGGGTGTCATCTGCTGGGAATGATGGAGTTCTTCACCCTTGGAGAAGAGGAGTGGAGAGGGGAAGAGACAGAGAGAGAGAGACAGAGAGAGAGAGAGAGAGAGAGAGAGAGGGAGGGAGAGAGAGAGAGGGAGACTGTCCCCAAGTACATGGTAGGCCAATGAAGAATGTTCACATTTGCACAGTTCTCCTGTCTCCTAGAATCAGGTCCCTGGTGTCTCTGACATGGCTGCCTCCATCTCAGGTGATCTGCTCACATATCAAACTCTGTTAGGTTAACTGCCAAAGATGAAGTGTGATTCTCAGGTTGACTTTTTGTACAAAGTAATTTCTGCAGTAGAGAACATCAGCCCTGGAGGATCTGATTGCAATCTAATTTCTGGCATATATTGGTTTTGTGACCCAGGGCAAATCACTTCACTTCGTGGTGTTTTAGGTAATTCACTAAGATTGCAGGGTAGGTCCTTAGCACAATGCTTGTGTCATAGTGACTACCTTGGCCCCCACTGCCTGAAAGCCAAGTATGTTACATTTTGTCCTTCTCCCAGAGTTCTCTGGCACTCTTAAGAGGGATTAGGGAGTCTCTAGACTCTGCAAATGACTCCAGCCCCTACTGAAGATGGTGCCTCAAGTATAGAAAGGGGCTCTCTTACATCCCAGTTCCATTTAATCACTAATACTCTGATCAGTTTTTACAAAGAAATATTTAATTTGAAAGGTATATTATGAGTATACAAACATTGTACAACACATGAAGCTAATCCCACTCCTCCTTAAGCCACCTCAGTCTCTAGGGAGGAAAGAGATTAGGTTAATAGTTTAGCTATATGTTTCCTATTGAGCACAACCCCAAGTTCCAAGTCCAAAAGCCCCCTCAGGCTCAAGTCCCAGGTATCTTGGCTTCTCTGCTGGTTTGTTTGGCTGCAGCATCCTGTCTGAAGTCCTGGCTCATGTGTCACAGGCCACAGGTCACCATGGCTCACACTCCTAGGTGCAGTGGGCAATAAACTCTGGCACCTGAAACTGAGAAAGACAAACAAAACAGAACAGAGATCCCATACCCATTTCCTGGAATGGGTGTCAAAGAGAGGACAAGCAGGAGAAGGAATCCCTTCCCATCTCACTGTTTCCTTTCATGGTACCTGAGCTGTAGGTAAACTGGGATGTTCATCTTCTGGACACAGCAGGAAAGAGCAAGTAGGAGAAAGAATAAGTAGCCCAGCCTGGCAGTTTTTAAAGATGCAGCCTCTTCTGGCTATGCCACCAATCAAAGGAGCCTCCTCCTACTCAAGTGGTTGTGAGTACAGAGAAACAGGATGCCTCCATGTTAGGTAATATCTGGGCCTACTCCAAGACTGTTATCAGCTCTGGCACATAGTAAATGCTTAATAAATTCTTTTTCCTTCCTTCCTTCCTTCCTTCCTTCCTTCCTTCCTTCCTTCCTTCCTTCCTTCCTCCCTTCCTCCCTTCCTCCCTTCCTCCCTTCCCCCTTCCCTCCCTTCCTTCCTTCCTCCTTCCCTCCCTCCCTTCCTTCCTTCTTTCCAGTTCCACAGGCCCAGTTCAATTTTTTTTTTATCATTATTGCTGTTCAGTTGTTTTTCAGTCATTTCTGACTCTTCCTGACCCCATTTGGGGTTTTCTTGGCAAATATACTGGAGGGGTTTGCCATTTCCTCCTCCTGCTCATTTTACAGATGAGGAACTGAGGCCAACAGGGTGAAGTGCCTCGCTCAGGGTCACACAGCTGGATTCACGAGAATGAGTCTTTCTGATTCCAAGTTTAGCACTCCATCCCTGGCCGCCTAACCCTTACCTGGTGCTGAGGCTTACATAGTACATCTGACCAACTACATACCCTTTGATTACTGCTCTAGACTTCTTTATCAAAGTGGAAAGAGTTAGTAATACTTTTCCTTCTTCCTTTGACCCAGGATGATAACCAAGATAGCAGAGGAAAAGCACATTTTTTCTTGACTTTGACAGATCCAAGTGAATGATGGAAAGAGAGAACCCCTTCATTTGTGCACTTACCACAACAGCAGTCACTCTTGCTTCAATCCCCCAGTGCATTGCATTGCATTGCATTCATTCATTCAACAAGGATTCATTAGGCATCTATTATTGGCATGACATCAGCATACCATATCAGAACACTGATTTCAGTAATATGCCTCTTCTGGGAATATTAGCACTCATGGAGTGAATATTGCCCCAGTTCTGTCTCTGAAGAATCTGCTTGTAGAGAAAGATACCAGGAAGTTAATGGTCTCCTGGGTTTTCTAGGAGCACAGGGGAACAGCTTTATATCAACTCCAGACCCTTCAGGGAAATTTTTCTGACCAACAAAAAGTCACTTGCTAATTTTTCACATAAAAAATCATCATTTGAGGCCATGGATAAAATGAGAGAATTGTCTTGTGTCGATGGCACAACTTTTGTTAAAGTGTAACTCTTGTTTGCTAAGGAATTACTCAGCAAGGTCAATAAATTGGAATCTCCATTTTCTGCACCCCACTTCCCCTGAATTCTGTCCTTAAGAGAGGTTGTTGTTGATTCTCCTTTGTTCTCTAAGAGGACCATGACATCAGGGAAGTGATGCCATTGCATTCGAGTGAATTGGATTTAAATGAGGGAGGTCTGTGAAAAGTCACCAGCCTCACTCTCTCCTCCAGAGCTATTTGGGTCCAGTAATCAGACACAGATCAGGACAACTGGAGATGGTCCAGGATGCCATAGGGGACCTTGTTCTTTTCAAGCTAAGTTAACAGGTCTGTTTGACTGTGAGGCAGAGAATGGCTTCTTTACTTAGTAAAAAAAAAAAAAAAAGATCTGGGAAGGGAAGACCCTTAGAGTTTCTGGCCAAAACATAAATACTGGCTACTTACATTCGCTCTGAGCCAATCAGGACCCAAACAATGACCAAGTAGGGCCTGACCTGGGACCTATGGTTGGTCAATCAATGAGAGCCAGAATGATTTGGGGTTAAAAAAACATTTCAGAGATCCTCCCTCCCTCCCTCCCTCCCTTCCTTCCTTCCTTCCTTCCTTCCTTCTTTCCTTCCTTCCTTCCTTTCTTCCTTCCTTCCTTCACTCCCTCCTTCCTTCCTTCCTTCCTTTATACCTTCCTTCCTTCCT